>QRFJ01001417.1:242541-269265 GCA_006176705.1 Cocos nucifera
CTCCATCCCTCAGCCTCCTGCTATCCTCAAGACCCTGCATAGAAGTGCACAGATGAGCACTAGAACCAGAGTCAAGCACCCAACTGGATGCAGAAGAAACCGTAAGGTTAGACTCAATAACGAGCATACCTCCAGAAGGACCTTCCTTCTTGTTCTTCAGGGCGGCCAGGTAAGTAGGGCAGTTCCGCTTTCAATGGCCGTCGCTGTTGCAATGGAAACACTTTCCTTTGCCATCAGCCTTTTTCTTCGATTCTGCCTTCTTCTTCTTTGATCCTTCCACCTTTTGCTTTTTCACAGACTTCTTTTTCTTTCCATAAGACTTTCTTTTCGAAGAAGTCCATTCCATAGCAAGAACTAAGCCTTTAGAACCTTTCATAGAAAGCTCAGCGGTAACCAGCATATTCATTAACTCGGCCAAGGAATTCTGAAGTTTATGCATGTGGTAATTCATGATGAATTGCCCATATGCATCAGTCAAGGATTGCAGAATGATATCGTTCTGCAGGTCCAAGTCCAACTTCACACCGAGCTTCTCAAGCTCTTCCATGTCCTTGATCATTGTCAGACAGTGATCTTGGACTGACTGCCCATCACGCATCTTAGCCTTAAAAAGTCATTTTGTGACTTGATATTTGGCTGCGCGACTCTGTTCACCAAACATCTCCTGTAGGTGAGCCAACATTTGGCGAGCAGTCCCGTATCTGGCCTTATTGTCTTCGTCAATCCATTTTTCCAAAGATGCTCTCTGTTCAGTGGATGGACGAGCTGGTAAGGTGGGAGGGTCCTGGTCCAAAACATGTGTTAACTTCTCTGAACCCAAAACAATTTTGTAGTTCCTGAGCCAATCTTTATAATTGGGTCCAGTCAGTCTATGTGTGTCTAGGATACGTGCCAGTGGATTGGACGCAGACATTTTCTGTAGAGAGTCAAAGATTCTAGTTAGATACTATAATTTTGACTTGACCAATTTGTTTAGGGATTTTATTTTTAAACAAATTAGCTCCCACTATTTTCTCGGATCCCTACACTCCCTCTGTAGAGATGCGAAAATCTCCACGATTAATGATTTCTAGTGGGTGGTGCGGTCTCACCAACTGACTCATCACCTCACCTAACAGTTATTGGTGATGGGTTAGCCAATGAGTGAACAACTCTTGTTCAATGATTCTCTAATCATGGTGCACCCAAACTTGGTCTCTAATTCATGAATCTCACCGTATCCGGAATATTGATCCACTCCTTAGTTAAGTCAGACCCACCATTTGCATAGACTGGGTTCCTAATTGGGTCTCTCACCGTATCTGGAAATATTGAGCCCAACTCATCCTCCAGCCCATAGCATCCAATGCCTAATAGACATGGTTGCGTCTTCTCGGTGCAACTGAGCCACTGTATCCAGCCGAGAACAATCAACCCCGGAAGGGCCCGCACATCTACAATGGTGGAAGACCTCAGACTTAATCTTTTCTTAGGGAGAATTGATTCAGGTCTCATTAAACTAGACTTGGCTTAGTCATAACAATTATGACTAACCTAGTGGCATGGGTTAGCTCGGATTATTGACCACCTCAGATCAGAACTGTGTCAACAGATATGGCCAGGTAAGTGAGACCGGTGGAAGGAATATGCCATTAACTCGTACAAGAACGCATTCAGGTCGAGTAGCTTCCAATTAAAAATCAGTCGGTCGTCTATGCCAAACTTACCTTAGACACCAAATTATTGAGTCAGAACCAATTGGGTTAGCCTACAATCCAGACTCTAACCTCTGAGCCTAATTAGGTCTTGCTTGATCGTGACTCGATCTTGACCCAGACTTAATCCTATTAGGCTGGTCAATTTAAGCATTGTTGATCCCATCTAACCAACTCTTGATTCGGTTTGATCAACCGCTTAGACCTAATTGAGCTACCCAAGCCCGAACCCAGTATTATGAATATGTCTTAGATCTGAAATTCTTAATTTTAGACTAATTAATATTCCATAAACTTAATTCTTAATTAAGTTGGGTTCATAAACAAAATATGCACAATAAATCCTAGGGTTTCAGGATCTAGGGTTTTGCAGAAAGTAAGTTTTGGATTTCTGATTAAGGACGAACACGCAGCACCCCTACACATCATAAGAACACCCCATCGAATGGGAAGAGAGGGCCTTTAAACCCTTCATCATTCTTATGACCGGACGGCCAAGAGGAACGCCTTAATCAGGAACATGTAAATCTACAAAACAGTATAGATCTATATCATATATCTCATATACAAATTTAGATCTAATCAAGGCATATTTTGCATACATCTCATGTATCAAATCATGCATATTTTTAGATCTAAATTATCTCATAATAATCTAAAAAATTAGATTTAAATTGATCTAATCAAAATAAATTCTAATCTAGATAATTTATGTAGAACTATTCTACAACTAGTCTAGTCATGCATCTATCATATCTCATATGATATTTAAAATTAAATAATTTTTATTTGCTGTTTAATGAAAAATATATCAAAATGAATAAAAATTAAAAAATTTTCTTAAACGGCGGAACTATTTTAATTATCAAAACTAAATCTTTTTTTTTTTTTTATAATCTATTAAAATTAAAATAAAAATTAACCTTAATTGAAGGGAAATCCTGATTTCCCGGTCCAGGTTCGTCCAGATCTGATCAGATCAAGAGATATATTTCAAAAATTTTTCTCTTGATCCCAATCAGATCTTGATATGTTTCAGATCTGATTCTTATTATTTTAATAAATAAAATAAAATAAGATAAATTAAATCAAATTTAATTTACCTGATTTGGGTAATCCTATTACCCTGTAGATGATCCTGATTGCAGCGGAAGGTTCTGGATCTAGCCACGCAAGCGCCTGGCCTCTACCGGTATCCACTCGGGTTGGATCTGGAGATCCTCTTCTTCTCTATCACGCCTCCAAAAATCAGATCTGGATCTGATCTGGAGGATCTTCAAAACTCCTTTTGAAGATCAGCAGTCGTCCTTTGCAGCAGTGCAGCCTTCTTCTTTTGATCGCCTTTCTTTTGATCTGGAACGCACCAACCAAAATCCAAAACTCTTTTGGACGTGGAGAGGAGAAGGAGGAGAAGTTTAGGCATGGAGGAAGAGGGGAGAGGCAGCCTTGGGGCGTGGGAAATCTCTATTCTAATTGCATTAGAATCTGAGTTGGGCGCAGGGTCTTATTTATAGACTAAGCTTGTGATCCAACTCCTCTTCCTTCTCAACCAATCACAACCCTTTGTGAAATCAGATCTAAATCTGATTGGTTGGAATAGAGACCCCTGGATTCCTCCTTAGAGGGCGCCTAAGACCAGTCAAACTGGATTCTTAGTAGAACTCTGATTGGAATCCAAAAGGGAGGTGGAGTCCTTGTCCAACAAGGACTCCAAGGCGCCTCCAACTTGGGCGCACGCCTAGGGTGGCGTGCGCCCTCCTCCTTGCCAGGTTCTGGCAGGGGGACAGGCCCCCACCAGTTCTCCAATAGGTGCGTGACACGTGGACAAAAGTCAAAGTGTCTATGGTCAACATTTGACCAGTCAAAGGTCAACTTTTGACCAAAGTCAAAGGACCAAAAATGGCAGGTGACCAAAAATGGCAGGTCATGTCTTATAAAATAAGACAACCTTCTCTAACTTGGACAACCTCCAGTTAGACCATATGAAGGCCTCTGATTGAGCACAAACTCCTTTGGCTCAGTCAGGACAACTTATTTGTGATAGTAAAAGAAGAACGTTAGGTTCAATCGAGTGCTAGCACGATTTTCCTTGAACCTAATTGAATCTCATTCAGATCAATTGAACTAGATCAGTTCAATTGATGATCACCAGATTCAAACCCTTGTTTGTGTGACCCAGTTAGGTTCAGTTCTGTATGGTAATGGGATATGTCATGATCTCTATCATAGACATCATCGAAACTCCTTTCGATGGATCAGAACTCTTCTGATTCGAACAGCTAGAATGATCGATCATCTAAATCATTCTAATTGCTCCCAAAATCCACCAGTGACACCTAGCAGTATATGGTGGCAACCCATCAGAGCTGAATGCGAACCTCTTGGTGCAGCTACCTGTGTGATTAAGTTCTTCTATCTTGAGCCCCGATCAGATTAGGGTTAAGGTAAACTCGTCAAACCCTAGTCTCTGTCATATGATATAATCATTCGATTCGAGTCCAATGTGAAAACCTAAATAGAAACTCTTTCTATTATTTCACTCTGCCATGGCCATGGGCTTCAGGACTTGATTCTCATGATTATCATAGGGCTGCTCCTCTACCACCGAGGTAGATAGATCCCATCTTGATGCAATCCAGTTCCTACAATGAACATGCTATAGCCAACATACACCTCAGGGTTCCATATGGCTAGGAGACCGAGTAATGGTGTAGTCAAACTATAACACCCTCAAGGTGAACTGCCGATGCATCTCAGGTCAAAGAACCAGACACACTACTGCAGCATCGAGTCAGTCATTGACGAGAAGGTAGACTTCCTAATGACTACTCGAGGTGGTCACGCTCAGTGCCCTCGTTCTCTAACGAGTACCTGTACTCTCGCTCCGGTGTCTCCACACCGTAGACTCAAGACTCATCTACTAAAGAGAAGCGATCGTACACCAACCTTCCGGATCAATCACCATCCTCGTGATGATCCTATGGTCGGGAGCTGTTTATGAGTTAATAATGATTATTCATGTCTTAAATTTTCAACTCTTGAAAATATGAATTATCATTACCATTAACTCAAAGGATGTATCACAGACACTAAATACACATATGTGATAGAAAATAACCCATTTATTGATTATAGTCAAAATTATAATTTTGCCCCTAGAAGTGTATTACAAGTGTCAGCCAATTCTGGCTTCTAGGGCACATATCTACATCTGACCATGGGAGTGGAGATTTTTCACGTAAGTCACACTCTTGGTCAAACAAGATCTTTTAACCAAATAAAATCAAGATTAAACTAACATAATTAAATAAGGTCCTAACCTATTTAAGAACTTAATTAAATTAGAATAAATTAAATTAAATTCTAATTTATTTGCTAATCAAATTAGAAATTTGTGTTAATCCGAGTCCTAGTTAGACTAGGACTAGTTCTTCCTTGCACTTGGCTTATCCAATAAAATAATTAGACTTGATCCAATCAAGCCCAAACTAAATTTAATTAAATTATATTTAATTAAACTTAATCTCAATCTATTGTCTTAATTAAATTAAG
Source organism: Cocos nucifera (assembly GCA_006176705.1). NCBI lineage: Eukaryota > Viridiplantae > Streptophyta > Magnoliopsida > Arecales > Arecaceae > Cocos > Cocos nucifera. The sequence continues at coordinate 247,788 of QRFJ01001417.1, forward strand.
CTAATTAGCAATTCAATTGCTAATCGATCCTCCTGCAATACTTGCACTAGGTTAAACACCAATCATATTGATTGTTTAACCCTAGAACGATTCTTAATCATTGGTCAACCATCTGATCAGATCATAAGCTCTAATGTGTGTGACCTCATAGGTCTGAATCAAAGCTAGTAGCATAGAAATAAATTTTTATACCAATCAAAGTGACCATCTAGCAATGATACCCGACGGTCGGATAGGTCGAAGGTGTAGAACACCATCCTTAGAACCCTTGTATAGTTTTCATATAATTCATCCCCTTGACCACAATGCTCGTAGGACACCTCAGAGTTTAACTGTCAACTCTGAGCAGGTTATCCACATTGTATTTCAAAATATCAAATCCATCTGATGGATTATCCTGGCCAAGATTTTGCTATATTGAAATACAGTGATACATTCTTCTCTAACTCTTGGAGTGGTCAATTCCATCTTGATCATACTCTGACTTTGCAAGTACTTAACTATGCCCAAAAGCCTTCCATTGCTGAATTAGAAATTCAGTTAGTCTAATACCAAAGCATAATGAGTTGCTTGCAAGTCACTGAGGTGATCTCAGGTCTAAGGGATACCTATACCTATATCCCATTAGAGACATTCTCGATAGCAGAATACTCTAGAGTTGATCATGTTCAATGATGATGTATCCATACATCTCACCTGTATGCCATACTAGTATCTCCACACTTTTTGGTTAAGAGGAAAACCAACCTATATGGCATATAGCAACCTATGCTCAATAGATGCTATTATCCTAATTAACAGCCTATCATTTAGTCACGAACCAATTTAAGGACTAATCGATAAATCCTCTCTTTATCGAAGCTAAACAGTCCTATGGACTTCATCACAATAATGAAGTTTATTAGAAGATGTAAACTTATGATGAAAAAGATGTCAAAATATATTTATTAATTAATAAATTAATTATAATTATAAAATAGTTCAACCATCAATAGGCTGACAATTGGCTTTAGGACATAATTTCCAACATAAAGAAGATGGACACACCTTCTGAAAGTACATCTGGGTTTCTTGTTATTGAAACTAACCTAATGATTTTTTTGTTTTCTAGTTAGATTCTAGATTTTGGTTCTAGTGCTCACCTGTGCACTTCTATGTAGGATCTGAATGAAGTTAAAGGACAAAAGGGAAGGCAAAATTACTCTCTAGGTCAGCAATAGGGCAAAAGTTGCTACTGTAGCCATCGAAATTTATCTTTTATAATTATCGTTAGGAATCAGTTTGCTTTTAAAAGATTACTATTATGTACCTAGAGCCAGTAGAAACTTAGTTTCTATATCTGTGCTGGCATAGGACAATTATAATTTTCATTTGAATAAAGACTTCTATGCAATTTATTTTGAAAATAAAATTATTGCACATGCCTTTTTAATTGATGGACTTTATCATTTGTATGAAGATATGAATATTAATATTAATGAGCAAATTGTGAATGCTATAGGATCTAAGAAACTTAGAGATATGATTAACTAAAAGTATCTCTGGCACCTAAGGCTAGGCTATATTGGAGAGGACAGACTTAACAAATTGGAGAAAGGTAGCCTTCTCAGATCATTAACTTCTAAGTCTTCTCCAATTTGTGAGTCATGTCTTTAAGAAAAGATGGCTAAACTATCCTTTGTAGGACATGGAGAAAGAGCTACTGAGATATTATCCCTGGTATGCACTGATGTGTGAGGTCCATTAGATATATAGACTAAGGGTGGCTATCTCTACTTCATAATCTTTACCGATGATTTTTGATGGTATGGTTTTGTGTACCTGATGCATCATAAATCTGATGCCTTTGAAAAGTTCAAAGAATTCAGATGTGAAGTAGAGAAGCAAATCAGAAAACTCATAAAGATTCTTTTATCAGATCGAAGAGGAGAATACCTTAATGAAAAATTTTTGACCTATCTTAAGGATAACGTCCTAGTCTCATAATGGACACCTCTAGGGATGCCTCAACTCAATGGGGTATCTGAAAAAAGGAATCGAATCCTATTACATATGGTCCAGTCCATGATGAGCTTCATGGATCTTTCGATCTTTTTATGGGGACATGCGTTGCTTTTCGCTATTCATCTATTAAATAGAATTTCCTCTAAATCCATTCTTGCCACACCATATGAGTTATGGCATGGCAAGAAACTATCTCTTAGGTACCTCAAGATTTGGGGATGTCTGGCTCATGTCAAATGACAACAGATGGACAAGTTAGAGGTTAGGTCACTTAAGGCTCGTTTTATAAGGTATCCTAAAAAATCTGTGGGTTACTATTTTTATCTTCTAGAGGATCATAATATGATTGTGAACCATCATGCCATCTTCTTGGAAAAGGAGTTTGTCCAAGATGGAGGTAGTGGGAGAAAGATTGAGCTCAAAGAGAAAGTCTCTAAAGAGCATCAAGTCTAAGAACTTGAACCCAGTAATGAGCCAGTAAATTTAGTACCTCCTCCACCTCATAGATCAAATAGGATCTCCCATCCTTCGGAAAGATACTTAGGTATACTTATAGAGGATCTAGAGGAAGTGTTCCTTGTAGGAAATAGGAATATTAGGAATGATCCCAAAATCTATGATGTGGCGATCTTAGATGTAGACTCCGAGAAATGGATGGAAGCAATGAAGTCAGAAATTAACTCCATGCATTCCAACCAAGTATGGTCCTTAGTAGATCCACCTAAAGGTATTGTATCTATTGAGTGTAAATAGATCTATAAAAGAAAAATAGGGTCAGATGGTAAGGTAGAGACCTATAAGACAAGGCTAGTGGAAAAAGATTATAGTCAATGCGAAGGCATTGACTATTAAGAGACTTTTTCACCAGCAGCTATGCTGAAATCCATCTGTACTTTACTTGCGATTGTAACCTATTATGATTGTGAGATCTGGCAAATGGATATAAAATCTACCTCCTAAATGGATATCTCGAAGAAGGTATCTATATGGAGTAGCCTATGGATTTCACATCTAGTGATAGTGATCACAAAGTCTGTAGGCTGCAAAGATCCATTTATGGACTTAAGCAAGCATCCTGGAGTTGGAACACTTGCTTTAATAATGTGATCAAATCGTTTGATTTCATCAAAAATAAGGAGAAGCCGTGTGTGTACAAAAAGGTTAGTGGGAGTGCTGTCATGTTTCTCGTGTTGTACGTAGATGACATTCTCTTGATTGGGAATGATATTCCCATACTGACATCGATCAAAGTTTGGTTGTCAAACAAATTCTCTATGAAAGACCTAGAAGAAGCTTCCTCCATTCTTTGGTATTAAGGTCTATAGGAATAGATCTAGGAGAATGATAAGACTCTCATAGCAAATGTACATAGAGAAGGTGTTGAAGCATTTCAGCATGGAAAACTCCAAGAGAGGTCTTTTGCCTCTTAGGCATGGCAATTATCTCTCCAAGAAAATATATCCTAACATACCTGAAGAGATCCAATGCATGAGCAAGATTCCTTATGCTTCGGCTATAGGGAGCCTCATGTATGCTATGTTGAAAATTATGTTCCAAAGTCAATCATCAGCGTGTTGACAATTGAGATATTATAATTAATTTATTAATTAATAAAAAAATATTTTGATATCTTTTTTCATCATAAATTTATATCTTCTAATGAACTCCATTGATGTGATGAAGTCCTTAGAACTATTTAGTTTCGATAAAGAGAGGATTTATCGATTAGTCCTTAAATTTGTTCATGATGAAATGATAGGCTATTAATTAGGATGATAACATCTATCGAGCATAGATTGCTATATGCCATATAGGCTGGTTGTCCTCTTAACCAAGAAGTGTGGAGACATTGGTATGGCATACAGTTGAGATTTATGGGTACATCATTGATAAGTACCATAAATTTACCTATAAAAGCATCAATTTATCAATTAATTTATATTTATTTTTTAAAAATTAATAATTAATTGATATATATTTTTAAGAAATTCATATTTTTTGTTTATTAAAAAATTAATTAAAAAATAATAAAAATAAAAAAAATAAAATTTTATTATCAATGGAAAGAGCTTATTTTTTTGATTACAATAAAATAAGTTTCAAGAAAAACGAAGCTAAAATAGAGAAGATATGAATTTCTAAAGAAATAAAATAAATAAAAATTAAATGAAAAATAACATACGGCTCAGTCGGCTCAAGCTGCCATGCCATATCAGTCGATGCATCCAGACGCATCGAGCCAAGTCGATAAGCTAGCACGCTAAGCCAGCCACGCTAGTCGACTCAGCCATGGAAGCCGTCAGCCAGTCTACGATCCAAGCATGGACCATCAACTTAGCAGAAACCGACGAATCATGAAGCGACATGTAATAGACCTAGACCCTTAAAGGGTTTATAGAAAAACTATCACGGCTTATAGGATATTTTGCACTTTTCACTCGGTGATGGGGGTGCTAATTCATTATGCTGTGCGGTGCAGCCGATCCATATGGTCTGTGGAAACAGTAAAGGCACGATCGGATGGATCCGATTGATTGCAGTCAAGATTAGATGGTGGAGGAAATTTTCTACTTTGATTCAGCTTCAAACTTCATGTAGATTGCCATCGGACGGCAGCGCTCACATCTAACTCAGATCCAATGGTCTAGAATGCTCCCGGTGGTGATCAAAACTCCCAACATGCGATCAACGGTCGGATTTTCTCCATCAATGCATGATTAACGGCTAAAATTTAATCCAACCAAATTTAGGTTGATACACATCCGATTTTGATGATTTTTGATTCATTAGATTCCTATTGAATGGCTAGATTTCACTAGACTTCAGCAGATTCGTCTTAGAGCTATTTTAATCTAAATTTTACTCAGATTTCTTCATATTTTGATGATTAAAAAGACTCTTTGTCCCACATTGCCTAGAGAAAAATTCTCCACTCCTCCTAGCTGTATAAAAAGGAGCCTAGGCCTCTAGAAATCAAAAGATTTAGTTAGAGAAAAGCCAAGGTACAGGGTGGAAGCCAAGCTTAGGGTTGAAGGTTGCTTCAAAGCTACAGTGCTAAGAAGAAGTGCCAGTCTTCTACGCCATCTCCACGCCTACGCTAATCTGCGATCTCCTTCTACTTTTTTTTCTCCTTCCTTTTCTTTTTTTTAATTTTCTATATTTAAATTTTAAATTTGAGTTTTAATAAAGAAAGCTTTATTGCTCTTTTCAATTCTAGCTTTTTAAATTAATTGTTCTTTATTGGTCTTTAATTTTATTATAAGTAACCGCTAAGATCTAAATAGTGGATCTTAGTATCAATTTTATTTTTGCATAATTTAAATTCTATTTTTATTTATAAATCTATTTTTTGACTTTAATTTTCTTTTCAAAAATTTTTCTTTTCTTTTCTTTCAAAAAAAAGTAAAAATTTTAGAATTAAATCATTGTCTCTCTGTGGATTCGACCCGACTCACTGCTCTCTTCATAACTTTTAATTAATTTAAAAAGTTGGATTTAAACTGAAAAATATGGTATCTTAACGACAACATCACGTTTTTATCAAGTTTTTGGCACCATTGCTGGGGAGACATAAAAATTAAAATTTTTTCATTTCTTTAATTTTTTATTGCCTACTAATTATTTTTCTTATTTATTTTATAAAAAAAAGAAAAAAATAAAGAAGATTAGGGCACGAACAAAACTTTCAATCCTATTTGGTGAGATCATTCCTAAACCCTAAATCTCTTTTCTTATTTTTAATATTTGCTTTATTTTTAAATTAATTAAAAATTACCTATTTAAACCTAATTAAAAATCTTATCACAAGATTAGAAACCCTAATTACTTAGAGCATCCATTATATCAGTTTTATTTTTGGTGATTGCTGGAGGCAAGGTAAGCTGTTCAAATATTCAATTAATTACATGCATCTACTTTAATTGCATAGAATCCCTTGCCTAAAAATTTAAATATGCATATCATATTGAATCAATTTAAGGGCACAACCCATTAAACAAAATAAGATGGAGATTTGATCACCCTTCCTTGGCCCACAAACAACCAACCCTCATATTGTGTTAACCCAAACCTTAACTCTTAAAATCAATTAGACGTCGACCCTTAAGGATATTCGAGCTCAATAGAACAAGAAAACCTTAGAGTTGAAATGGGTTAGCATTAATCAATTTAACTGGTATCTAGAAAAGTGGTTCAGGAATGATTGGGTCCGAAGGAAGGTGGTTACTTAATTGGTTTCATTTGCTTACCTGACCAAGCACAATTGGTGTCTAAGATAAGCAATAGGGGGACTCCCATCAATCTTATACTTACCTGGCCAGTTGATTAGCTGATCCTCTACTTGGAGGGCTCGAAGGTGATCTTGGTAGTTAGGAGCTATCTAAACCTAAGACAACCCTTAGTCAGGATTGATTGCCTAACTTGTTTGCTAAATAACATCAAACATAAACCATAAATTAACTCTTCTCTCTATCATCTCTAGATTTAAGACTCCTTAGGATCTTTCTTTAGAACCCTCTTCTTTCTTTCTCTCCTCTTTTCTTAAAATAATAATAATAATAAAATAAAATAATAAAAAAATATATATCTTGAACCATATATTGGGTTGCACTAGTACATGCAAGGTAGAAGATCGCTTTTACCTGACCTAGTTAAACTAAATTTTGAAATTGAAAGACTAATTTATATAAGACCAGATAATCAAATGGCTAGAAATCATGAAGAACCACCTAGGTAGATGAAGGAATGCTTTATTCCTTTCACTTACAATCCATCGACTTGCATCCACTTACCGAAGATCCCTGCTAGCCACTATGAGATCAAGTCGACCACAATCCAGATGCTTCCATCTTTTTATGGAAACACCAATGAAGACCCTTACAAACATCTAGATGAATTCTTAGAAATCTGCTCTATGATAAAAATTCAGAATTTTTTTGATGATGCCCTTAGACTGATCTTGTTCCCTTTTTCATTAAAAGATAAAGCCAAGTACTGGCTTGGCATATTAGGAAGAACAATTCAAACATGGGTAGAGATGCAACATGAATTCCTTTGGAAATTTTATCCCATAGGATGAACCAATACCATGAGGCGAGCCATCACGAGATTTGCTCAACTTCCAGGGGAACAAATTCACGAATCATGGAAAAGACTTAAGGAACTTCTTAGAAAATGCCCACACCATGGTCTATCTAAGTAGCAAATTGTACAAGCTTTCTATGAAGGTTTAGGAGATCAATATAAGCAGATGGTTGATGCATCCTGTGGAGGTGCATTCATGAGCAAAAGTGAGGATGAAGCTTATACTTTGTTTGAAATCTTAAGTGAAAACTCTATTAACCATGCTTCATTATTCTCTTATGAAAGATCAATTTTTCAACAAAAACGAGTAGGAATTTATGAGATCAAAACTCCAAAACTTAGTTATAAGGCAGACTTGAACATAATAGCACAACAATTAGATAAAGTCGACCTTATTGCCCAAAAATTAGATCAATTCCTAAACCTAGGTCAACAATCTCCTGTATGATACACACCAGCTTCTAATTATCAAGAGATTTGCTCTATTTGTGCTAGCCCAACACATCATGTAAGTGTATGTCCCACGGCTGCATAATTACTACCTCTTATCCAAGAACAAGTCCAAGCTACTCAAGGTTACTCCAAACCACTTAATGACCCATATTCAAATTCATATAATCCTGGTTGGAGAAACCATCCTAATTTCTCTTGGAAACCACAACAGACTCAGACTCAGACCCAAATCCCACCAGTCCAATATTATCAAAATAGGCCCCAGTACCAAAACTATGCCTATATTAAGGGTCAGCCTAATCAGTCTTCTCAACCACTACATTATAATCAGCCCTCATACCCACCTCCTCAATAGACCAATCTAGCCGACGATAAATTCAATCAACTTCAACAATTGATTCTAAGCCAACAACAATCAATTCTGATCCAACAACAATCAATCACCAGGCTGAAGCTCAAATAGGATAATTAGCTGAGTCTAGCCTAAGGAGAGAACCAGGTCAATTACCAAGCCAATCAATTGCAAATCCTAAAAATAATTCATCCAATGTCTATCAACCACCTAGATTTACTCATCCATCTAACATCCCACCTAAGAATCCCTAATTAGAAAATGCCAAAGTAATATCTGAACTTAGAAGTGGTAGGATTCTTAAGGATCCATACCAAGACCAGGTGATAGAGGCTAATACTGATGTTAGCCAAGATGAAAAATTTGAAGAAGAGATTAGTACTGAAACTAATCATATAAAAGAACCTGAGCTTAGAACTGGTACTGACATCGATAAGATAGATAAAGGAAAGAAGAGAATAGATGAATTAGCCGAGATATATAAATCTAAAGCCCCATTCCCTTCAGCCTTAGAAGCAGGCTCTTTCCATAAAAAGCAAGGAGCATGCAACAAGGAGCTAATGGAACTATTTAAACAACTTCATATTAATTTACCCCTCCTCGATGCAATTCAGCATGTCTCAGCCTATGCTAAATTTCTTAAAGAACTCTGCACCCAAATGCGTGAGCCACGAACCACCAAAAGAGTTATGCTATCTAAGGATGTAAGTGCGGTCCTATTAAATCCAATACCTCAAAAGATGAAAGATCCTGGTGCTCCCTTAATTTCATGTGTTATAGGAGGAATAACCTTTAACCGAGCATTACTAGACTTAGGAGCTAGTGTGAACCTACTTCCAACCTCGATTTATGAAAAATTTGAGATTGGAGAACTAAAATCCACATCAGTTATTTTGCAATTAGCTGATAGATCTATAAAAATACCATATAGTTTGATTGAGGATGTTCTAGTTAGAGTAGACAAATGTTATTTTCTAGTAGACTTCCTCATACTTGAAATGGAACCATCCCTAGAGCTGAACTAGAATCCCATAATTTTAGGACATCCATTCTTAGCAACTGCCAATGCCAATATCAACTGTAAGATAGGAGCTATGGACATTTTCTTTTGGGAATCAAAAAGTAAGAATTAATATTTTTACTACTCTAAAGTACACTTAAGAGGAGGAAGACTATTTTGTAATCAATTAGGTAGATGAAATAGTTGAATCTAATTCCTCCCTAGATTTACTGCAAGATGATGAACCCACTGAAGAAACTCAAACCCAGGAAGTGATTGCTTTGCTTAATTCACCTCAACCATTACATTCATTACCTTGGTCAATGAAAGTTGAGCCCTTACCCGAGTGAAAAATTAAACCATTACGTCCTTCAATTCAGGCCCCACCACAACTTGAACTAAAATTTTTACTTGAATCACTTAAGTATGTATTTTTAGGATCAATGAAAACCCTACCAGTAATAATTGCTTCTAACTTAACTACTGAATAGGAAAACCAATTGGTAAATATTCTAAAAATATATAAGGAGACCATAGGTTGGACCGTTGCTGATTTAAAAAGAATTAGTCCATCAATATGCATGCACCATATTTATACAGAAGATAATGCCAAACCAACTCGAGAGATGCAAAGACGGCTTAACCCTAATATGCAAGTAGTCAAGAAAGAGGTAATTAAATGGTTAGATGCTGGAATTATTTATCCTATCTCTAACAGCCACTGGGTGAGTCCTACACAAGTTGTTCCAGAGAAATCTGGAGTCACAATTATCCATACTGAACATGGGGACTTAGTACCAACACGACTTTCCACTGGGTGGCATGTCTGTAAAGATTATAAAAAACTCAATACAACCATCTGAAAAGATCACTTTCTCTTATCCTTTATTGATCAAATCCTAGAAAGACTAGCATGCCAACAATATTTTTGCATTTTAGATGGATACTTAGGATACAATCAGGTAGCAATCTACCTAGGAGATCAGGAAAAGACCACCTTTATAAGTCCCTATGGAACCTTTGCTTTCCATAGAATGCCATTCGGATTATGTAATGCACCTACGACTTTTCAAAGGTGCATGTTGTCAATATTTTTAGATATGATAGAAGATTTCTTAGAAATATTCATGGATGACTTTTTGGTCTTTGGAGAATCTTTTAAGAGTTGCCTCAACAATTTGAAGAAAATATTAAAATGATGTATTGAGGCTAATCTAGTGTTAAGCTGGGAAAAGAGCCACTTCATGATTCAAGAGGGGATCATTTTAGGATATATAGTATCTAAGAAAGGGATTGAGGTAGATAAAGCTAAAGTTGAACTAATTTCTAAACTTCCTCCTTCCACTTCTGTCAAACAAATTTGATCTTTTCTTGGCCATATAGGATTCTATTGTCGCTTCATTAAAGACTTCTCTAAAATTTCTCGTCCTTTGTGTAATCTACTCGCTAAGAATGTTTCTTTTAACTTTGATGAAAATTATCTTAAAGCTTATGAAATGTTAAGAGAAGCTATGACCAAAGCTCCAATCATAAAACCTCCTAACTGGTCACTACCTTTTGAAATTATGTGCGACGTCTCAGACTTTGCCATAGGAGCTGTCCTAGGCCAAAGGATAAACAAATGTCCTATAGTGATCTATTATGCCGGTAGAACTCTAAATGAAGCATAAATGAATTATACCACCACTGAAAAAGAGTTGCTAGCCATTGTGTTTGCCCTAGAAAAGTTTAGATCATATCTATTAGGATCAAAAATCATAATTTACTCGGATCATTCAGCTTTGAGATACCTGCTCTCAAAGAAAGATGCTAAACCATGATTAGTTAAATGGATCTTACTGCTATAAGAATTTGATATTGAAATTTGAGATAAGAAGGGATCTGAAAATGTTATAGCAGACCATCTATCTAGGATCCTAGTTAAAAATAGTGAACCTATATCAATCAGAGAATCTTTTTTAGAAGAACAATTAAAGATCCCTACAAACCTTTTTAAAGAATTATAATCAGAAATTCCAATGGGTCTAATGAAGAAATCTTTCCAAGCAAATTATTTTTAAATCTAGTTTTTAGATTTCTTCCTCTTTATGGACGATGAAGGAAATCTATTCCCAGTTTTCAGATCTGATCAGATCAAGAGATATATTTCAAAAATTTTTCTCTTGATCCCAATCAGATCTTGATATGTTTCAGATCTGATTCTTATTATTTTAATAAATAAAATAAAATAAGATAAATTAAATCAAATTTAATTTACCTGATTTGGGTAATCCTATTACCCTGTAGATGATCCTGATTGCAGCGGAAGGTTCTGGATCTAGCCACGCAAGCGCCTGGCCTCTACCGGTATCCACTCGGGTTGGATCTGGAGATCCTCTTCTTCTCTATCACGTCCTCCAAAAATCAGATCTGGATCTGATCTGGAGGATCTTCAAAACTCCTTTTGAAGATCAGCAGTCGTCCTTTGCAGCAGTGCAGCCTTCTTCTTTTGATCGCCTTTCTTTTGATCTGGAACGCACCAACCTAAAATCCAAAACTCTTTTGGACGTGGAGAGGAGAAGGAGGAGAAGTTTAGGCGTGGAGGAAGAGGGGAGAGGCAGCCTTGGGGCGTGGGAAATCTCTATTCTAATTGCATTAGAATCTGAGTTGGGCGCAGGGTCTTATTTATAGACCTAAGCTTGTGATCCAACTCCTCTTCCTTCTCAACCAATCACAACCCTTTGTGAAATCAGATCTAAATCTGATTGGTTGGAATAGAGTCCCCTGGATTCCTCCTTAGAGGGCGCCTAAGACCAGTCAAACTGGATTCTTAGTAGAACTCTGATTGGAATCCAAAAGGGAGGTGGAGTCCTTGTCCAACAAGGACTCCAAGGCGCCTCCAACTTGGGCGCACGCCTAGGGTGGCGTGCGCCCTCCTCCTTGCCAGGTTCTGGCAGGGGGACAGGCCCCCACCAGTTCTCCAATAGGTGCGTGACACGTGGACAAAAGTCAAAGTGTCTATGGTCAACATTTGACCAGTCAAAGGTCAACTTTTGACCAAAGTCAAAGGACCAAAAATGGCAGGTGACCAAAAATGGCAGGTCATGTCTTATAAAATAAGACAACCTTCTCTAACTTGGACAACCTCCAGTTAGACCATATGAAGGCCTCTGATTGAGCACAAACTCCTTTGGCTCAGTCAGGACAACTTATTTGTGATAGTAAAAGAAGAACGTTAGGTTCAATCGAGTGCTAGCACGATTTCCTTGAACCTAATTGAATCTCATTCAGATCAATTGAACTAGATCAGTTCAATTGATGATCACCAGATTCAAACCCTTGTTTGTGTGACCCAGTTAGGTTCAGTTCTGTATGGTAATGGGATATGTCATGATCTCTATCATAGACATCATCGAAACTCCTTTCGATGGATCAGAACTCTTCTGATTCGAACAGCTAGAATGATCGATCATCTAAATCATTCTAATTGCTCCCAAAATCCACCAGTGACACCTAGCAGTATATGGTGGCAACCCATCAGAGCTGAATGCGAACCTCTTGGTGCAGCTACCTGTGTGATTAAGTTCTTCTATCTTGAGCCCCGATCAGATTAGGGTTAAGGTAAACTCGTCAAACCCTAGTCTCTGTCATATGATATAATCATTCGATTCGAGTCCAATGTGAAAACCTAAATAGAAACTCTTTCTATTATTTCACTCTGCCATGGCCATGGGCTTCAGGACTTGATTCTCATGATTATCATAGGGCTGCTCCTCTACCACCGAGGTAGATAGATCCCATCTTGATGCAATCCAGTTCCTACAATGAACATGCTATAGCCAACATACACCTCAGGGTTCCATATGGCTAGGAGACCGAGTAATGGTGTAGTCAAACTATAACACCCTCAAGGTGAACTGCCGATGCATCTCAGGTCAAAGAACCAGACACACTACTGCAGCATCGAGTCAGTCATTGACGAGAAGGTAGACTTCCTAATGACTACTCGAGGTGGTCACGCTCAGTGCCCTCGTTCTCTAACGAGTACCTGTACTCTCGCTCCGGTGTCTCCACACCGTAGACTCAAGACTCATCTACTAAAGAGAAGCGATCGTACACCAACCTTCCGGATCAATCACCATCCTCGTGATGATCCTATGGTCGGGAGCTGTTTATGAGTTAATAATGATTATTCATGTCTTAAATTTTCAACTCTTGAAAATATGAATTATCATTACCATTAACTCAAAGGATGTATCACAGACACTAAATACACAGGTATGTGATAGAAAATAACCCATTTTATTGATTATAGTCAAAATTATAATTTTGCCCCTAGAAGTGTATTACAAGTGTCAGCCAATTCTGGCTTCTAGGGCACATATATCTAACAATCTCCCACTTGTCCTAAAGCCAATTGGCTACAAGTCTAAGTCCCATCTTCTCAAGGTGGGCTTCGATCTTCTGCTTGGCCCAACGGCTTTGTAAGTGGGTCTGCCACATTATCTGCGGAGTTGACTCTCTTGACCTCAACGTAACCTTTCTCAAGGTAATCGCGGATGAGATGATATCGCCGCTCAATGTGCTTGGACTTCTGGTGAGACCTCGGCTCCTTAGCAAGGGCTATGGCGCCATTGTTGTCGCAGTAAAGAGGAATGGCATCTGATGGCATTACTCCAATTTCTGCAGCAAACTTCTTGTACCAGAATGCTTCCTTTGCAGCCTCTGATGCAGCTATATATTCTGCTTCCATGGTGGAATCTGCTATCACAGTTTGCTTGGAACTCTTCCAGCTGACAGCTCCACCATTGCACACAAACAGACTTCCAGATGTCGACTTTCGATCATCTATATCAGACATGAAGTCCGAGTCTGTGTATCCCTTGAACTTGGAGTTCTCCATTACCAAAGACCAACATCATATCCTTAGTTCTTCTCAAGTACTTAAGGATACATTTCACAGAAGTCCAGTGTTCTTCACCTGGATTTGACTGATATCTGCTTGTGACACTCACAGCATGGGCTATATCAGGTCGTGTACATAGCATGGCATACATGAGGCTCCCTATTGCAGAAGCATAAGGGATCTTGCTCATGCGTTCTATTTCCTCAGGTGTGCTGGGGCACATCTTCTTGGAAAGATGAATACCATGTCTGAAGGGTATTAATCCCCTCTTAGAGTTTTCCATACTAAACCTCTTTAGTACTTCCTCTATGTACATCTTCTGTGAAAGTCCTAGCATCCTATTCGGTCTATCCCTATAGACCTTAATTCCTAGAATAAAGGATGCTTCACCTAGGTCTTTCATGGAGAATTCCTTGGACAACCACATCTTGACTGATGTCAACATGGGAATATCATTCCCAATAAGGAGGATGTCATCCACGTACAATACGAGGAAGACAACAGCGCTCCCACTGACCCTTTTGAAAACACATGGTTCCTCTTCATTTTTGATGAAACCAAACTTTTTGATCACATCATTGAAACGAGTGTTCCAGCTCCGAGATGCTTGCTTAAGTCCATATATGGACCTTTGCAGCTTGCAAACCTTGTGATCAGTATCACTGGATGTGAAACCTAGCGGCTGTTCCATATAGATATCTTCCTCAAGATATCCATTTAGGAATGCCGTTTTCACGTCCATTTGCCATATTTCATAATCGAAATAGGCTGCAACGGCAAGCAATGTGCGGATGGATTTTAGCATAGCTACCGGGGAAAAGGTATCCTGATAGTCAATGCCTTCACGTTGACTATAACCTTTTGCCACCAGTCTAGCCTTGAATGTCTCCACATTCCCATCTGCACCAATCTTTCTCTTGAAGATCCATTTACACCCAATAGGTACTATACCTTCTGGTGGATCTACCAAGGTCCAGACTTGGTTTGAGTGCATCGAGTCGATCTCTGACTTCATTGCCTCAAGCCATTTCTCGGAGTCGATATCTGATATCGCCTCGTTGTAGGTTTTGGGATCATCACCATGAGCACCATTACCTATGAGGAACATTTCCTCTACGTCCTCTGAAATAATACCTAAGTATCTTTCAGGGGGACGGGAAACTCTTTCCGATCTACGAGGTGGAGGAGGTAGTGTTCTTATTGGCTCAACCTGATTTGGTTCCACTTGGTCCTTAGCTCGTTCTCCACTTGTGAGACTTTCTCATCAAGCTTAATCTGCTTTCCAATGCCGCTATCTTGAATAAACTATTTTTCAAGAAAGATGGCATGTCGACTCACAATCACATTGTGGTCTTCTGGAATGTAGAAATAGTATCCTAATGACTCTTTAGGATATCCTATGAATCGAGCTCTGAAAGGACCTAAACTCTAACTTGTCCGCTTGTTGTCTTTTGACATGAAGCCGGACAACCCCAAATTCTGAGATGACTCAGACTTGGTTTCTTACCGTGCCATATCTCATACGGTGTGGTAGGAACGGTTTTAGAGGGAACCCTATTCAGTAGATAGATTGAAGTTAATAATGAATGTCCCCAAAGAAAATCAGGGAGGTCTGTGAAGCTCATCATGGATCGAACCATATCCAATAGAGTCCGATTTCTCCGTTCTGAAACCCCGTTGAGTTGAGGTGTTCCTGGTGGAGTCCATTGAGAGACTATGCCATTTTCCTTAAGATAGTCTAGGAATTCCCGGCTAAGGTATTCACCTCCTCGATCTGATCGAAGAACCTTAATGGGTTTTCCAGTTTGTTTTTCTACTTCATGTCTGAATTCTTTGAACTTTTCAAAAGCTTCAGACTTATGTCTCATAAGATACACATACCCATACCTAGACAGATCATCGGTAAAGGTAATGAAGTAGACAAAATTGCCTCTAGCCGGCACATCGAAATGGGCCGCACACATCAGTATGTACTAGGGCAAGGAGATCTGTGGCCCTCTCCCCATGTCCAACAAAAGGGAGTTTAGTCATTTTGCCTTGAAGACAAGATTCACAAGTTGGATATGACTCAAAAGTCAATGGACTCAATAGCCCATTTTTCTCCAATTTGTTAATCCTATCTTCTGCTATATGACCTAATCTCAGGTGCCATAGATATCTGTCGTTTGGACTATCCCTAGGTCGTTTGGCATTCACGTTTTGCTCGATAGTTAAAATAGGTACATCAATATGCAACTGATAAAGACCATTAACAAGGAAACCATTTGCAATTTTATTTCTTTCATAAAGAATGTTACAATGGTCCTTAAAGAAGGTGATCACATAACCTTCTTGTGCTAAGCATGAAACAGAAATCAAATTCCTGCTAGCTGCAGGCACATAATAACAGTCTTTTAAAACTAAGTCTAAACCAGATGGTAATCGAAGAGGGTATGTTCCCACGGCTACTGCAGCAACTCTTGCTCCATTACCGATGCGTAGGATCATGTCTCCATCCCTCAGCCTCCTGCTATCCTCAAGACCCTGCATAGAAGTGCACAGATGAGCACTAGAACCAGAGTCAAGCACCCAACTGGATGCAGAAGAAACCGTAAGGTTAGACTCAATAACGAGCATACCTCCAGAAGGACCTTCCTTCTTGTTCTTTAGGGTGGCCAGGTAAGTAGGGCAGTTCCGCTTCCAATGGCCGTCGCTGTTGCAATGGAAACACTTTCCTTTGCCATCGACCTTTTTCTTCGGTTCTGCCTTCTTTCTTCTTTGATCCTTCCACCTTTTGCTTTTTCACAGACTTCTTTTTCTTTCCATAAGACTTTCTTTTGGAAGAAGTCCGTTCCATAGCAAGAACTGAGCCTTTAGAACCTTTCATAGAAAGCTCAGCGGTAACCAGCATATTCATCAACTCGGCCAAGGAATTTTGAAGTTTATGCATGTGGTAATTCATGATGAATTGCCCATATGCATCAGTCAAGGATTGCAGAATAATATCGTTCTGCAGATCCAAGTCCAACTTCACACCGAGCTTCTCAAGCTCTTCCATGTCCTTGATCATTGTCAGACAGTGATCTTGGACTGACTGCCCATCACGCATCTTAGCCTTAAAAAGTCATTTTGTGACTTGATATTTGGCTGCGCGACTCTGTTCACCAAACATCTCCTGCAGGTGAGCCAACATTTGGCGAGCAGTCCCGATATCTTCATGTTGGCGCTGGAGCTCATCAGACATCGAGCCCAACATGTAGTATCTGGCCTTATTGTCTTCGTCAATCCATTTTTCCAGAGACGCTCTCTGTTCAGTGGATGGACGAGCTGGTAAGGTGGGAGGGTCCTGGTCCAAAACATGTGTTAACTTCTCTGAACCCAAAATAATTTTGTAGTTCCTGAGCCAATCTTTATAATTGGGTCCAGTCAGTCTATGTGTGTCTAGGATACGTGCCAGTGGGTTGGACGCAGACATTTTCCTGTAGAGAGTCAAAGATTCTAGTTAGATACTGTAATTTTGACTTGACCAATTTGTTTAGGGATTTTATTTTTAAACAAATTAGCTCCCACTATTTTCTCGGATCCCTACACTCCCTCTGTAGAGATGCGAAAATCTCCATGATTGATGATTTCTAGTGGGTGGTGCGGTCTCACCAACTGACTCATCACCTCACCTAACAGTTATTGGTGATGGGTTAGCCAATGAGTGAACAACTCTTGTTCAATGATTCTCTAATCATGGTGCACCCAAACTTGGTCTCTAATTCATGAATCTCACCGTATCCGGAATATTGATCCACTCCTTAGTTAAGTCAGACCCACCATTTGCATAGACTGGGTTCCTAATTGAGGTCTCTCACCGTATCCGAAATATTGAGCCCAACTCATCCTCCAGCCCATAGCATCCAATGCCTAATAGACATGGTTGCATCTTCCCGGTGCAACTGAGCCACTGTATCCAGCCGAGAACAATCAACCCCGGGAAGGGCCCGCACATCTACAATGGTGGAAGACCTCAGACTTAATCTTTTCTTAGGGAGAATTGATTCAGGTCTCATTAAACTAGACTTGGCTTAGTCATAACAATTATGACTAACCTAGTGGCATGGGTTAGCTCGGATTATTGACCACCTCAGATCAGAACTGTGTCAACAGATATGGCCAGGTAAGTGAGACCGGTGGAAGGAATATGCCATTAACTCGTACAAGAACGCATTCAGGTCGAGTAGCTTCCAATTAAAAACCAGTCGGTCGTCTGTGCCAAACTTACCTTAGACACCAAATTGTTGAGTCAGAACCAATTGGGTTAGCCTACAATCCAGACTCTAACCTCTGAGCCTAATTAGGTCTTGCTTGATCGTGACTCGATCTTGACCCAGACTTAATCCTATTAGGCTGGTCAATTTAAGCATTGTTGATCCCATCTAACCAACTCTTGATTCGGTTTGATCAACCGCTTAGACCTAATTGAGCTACCCAAGCCCGAACCCAGTATTATGAATATGTCTTAGATCTGAAATTCTCAATTTTAGACCTAATTAATATTCCATAAACTTAATTCTTAATTAAGTTGGGTTCATAAACAAAATATGCACAATAAATCCTAGGGTTTCAGGATCTAGGGTTTTGCAGAAAGTAAGTTTTGGGTTTCTGATTAAGGACGAACACGCAGCACCCCTACACGTCATAAGAACACCCCATCGAATGGGAAGAGAGGGCCTTTAAACCCTTCTTCGTTCTTATGACCGGACGGCCAAGAGGAACGCCTTAATCAGGAACATGTCAATACTACAAAACAGTATCAGATCTATATCATATATCTCATATACAAATTAGATCTAATCATGGCATATTTTGCATACATCTCATGTATCAAATCATGCATATTTTCAGATCTAAATTATCTCATAATAATCTAAAAAATTAGATTTAAATTGATCTAATCAAAATAAATTCTAATCTAGACAATTATGTAGAACTATTCTACAACTAGTCTAGACATGCATCAATCATATCTCATATGATATTTAAAATTAAATAATTTTTATTTGCTATTTATCAGATGTTATTATAACACTTATAATATCAAAAAATAGTAAATAAGAAGATCTAAAATATGATTTAATCAGATTAAATCAAAGACATGCAAAACTATTCTATAGAACTATTCTATTCTAGAACTAGTCATGCATATCTTCATAATCTTAGATCCAAATCATTTAATTTTAATTTTTCTGATTTCAGATCTGATCACATCTCATGTGACATCTGAAATCACTTTATTTTCTAATTAAAATAAAATTAAAATCAGATCTAAACAATTTTAGAACCATGGCTCTGATACCAGTTGAAGGGAAATCCTGATTTCCCGGTCCAGGTTCGTCCAGATCTGATCAGATCAAGAGATATATTTCAAAAATTTTTCTCTTGATCTCAATCAGATCTTGATATGTTTCAGATCTGATTCTTATTATTTTAATAAATAAAATAAAATAAGATAAATTAAATCAAATTTAATTTACCTGATTTGGGTAATCCTATTACCCTGTAGATGATCCTGATTGCAGCGGAAGGTTCTGGATCTAGCCACGCAAGCGCCTGGCCTCTACCGGTATCCACTCGGGTTGGATCTGGAGATCCTCTTCTTCTCTATCACATCCTCCAAAAATCAGATCTGGATCTGATCTGGAGGATCTTCAAAACTCCTTTTGAAGATCAGCAGTCGTCCTTTGCAGCAGTGCAGCCTTCTTGCTTTTGATCGCCTTTCTTTTGATCTGAATCGCACCAACCAAAGTCCAAAACTCTTTTGGACGTGGAGAGGAGAAGGAGGAGAAGTTTAGGCATGGAGGAAGAGGGGAGAGGCAGCCTTGGGGCGTGGGAAATCTCTATTGAATTGCATTGCATTTAGGGTTGGGCGCAGGGTCTTATTTATAGACCTCTTGTGATCCAACTCCTCTTCCTTCTCAACCAATCACAACCCTTTGTGAAATCAGATCTAAATCTGATTGGTTGGAATAGAGTCCCCTGGATTCCTCCTTAGAGGGCGCCTAAGACCAGTCAAACTGGATTCTTAGTAGAACTCTGATTGGAATCCAAAAGGGAGGTGGAGTCCTTGTCCAACAAGGACTCCAAGGCGCCTCCAACTTGGGCGCACGCCTAGGGTGGCGTGCGCCCTCCTCCTTGCCAGGTTCTGGCAGGGGGACAGGCCCCCACCAGCTCTCCAATAGGTGCATGACATGTGGTCAAAAGTCAAAGTGTCAATGGTCAACATTTGACCAGTCAAAGGTAGACTTTTGACCAAAGTCAAAGAACAAGAAATGGCAGGTGACCAAAAATGGCAGGTAATGTCTTACAAAATAAGACAACCTTTTCTGACTTGGACAACCTCCAGTCAGACCATATGAAGGCCTCTGATTGAGCACAAACTCCTTTGGCTCAGTCAGGACAACTTATTTATGATAGTAAAAGAAGAACGTTAGGTTCAATCGAGTGCTAGCACGATTTTCCTTGAACCTAATTGAATCTCATTCAGATCAATTGAACTAGATCAGTTCAATTGATGATCACCAGATTCAAACCCTTGTTTGTGTGACCCAGTTAGGTTCAGTTCTGTATGGTAATGGGATATGTCATGATCTCTATCATCGACATCATCGAAACTCCTTTCGATGGATCAGAACTCTTCTGATTCGAACAGCTAGAATGATCGATCATCTAAATCATTCTAATTGCTCCCAAAATCCACCAGTGACACCTAGCAGTATATGGTGGCAACCCATCAGAGCTGAATGCGAACCTCTTGGTGCAGCTACCTGTGTGATTAAGTTCTTCTATCTTGAGCCCCGATCAGATTAGGGTTAAGGTGAAACTCGTCAAACCCTAGTCTCTGTCATATGATGTAATCATTCGATTCGAGTCCAATGTGAAAATCTAAATAGAAACTCTTTCTATTATTTCACTCTGCCATGGCCATGGGCTTCTGGACTTGATTCTCATGATCATCATAGGGCTGCTCCTCTACCACCGAGGTAGATAGATTCCCATCTTGATGCAATCCAGTTCCTACAATGAACATGCTATAGCCAACATACACCTCAGGGTTCCATATGGCTAGGAGACCGAGTAATGGTGTAGTCAAACTATAACACCCTCAAGGTGAACTGCCGATGCATCTCAGGTCAAAGAACCAGACACACTACTGCAGCATCGAGTCAGTCATTGACGAGAAGGTAGACTTCCTAATGACTACTCGAGGTGGTCACGCTCAGTGCCCTCGTTCTCTAACGAGTACCTGTACTCTTCGCTCCGGTGTCTCCACACCGTAGACTCAAGACTCATCTACTAAAGAGAAGCGATTTTGCCTGCTAGCCTGGCTAGGATGGGATCAAGTAAAGGGTAAGGAAAGTGATCTTTTTGGATGGTATGTTATTGAGATTTTCTATATGTTAGATATATGTGCCTAGAAGCCAAAATTGGGCTGACACCTTGTTAATACACTTCTAGAGGCAAAATTTAATTTTGACTAATTAATAATGAAATGGTTATTTTCTATCACACATGTGTATTTAGTGTCTGTGATACATCCTTTGAGTTAATGGTAATGATATTCATATTTCAAGAGTTGAAAATTTAAGACATGAATAATCATTATTAACTTCATAAAATCGCTCCGAACCATAGTTATCACGAGATGGGATTTGATCCCGGAAGGTTGGTGCGATCT
>QRFJ01001418.1:0-178062 GCA_006176705.1 Cocos nucifera
ATAAATAAGTTGTCCTGACTGAGCCAAAGGAGTTTGTGCTCAATCAGAGGCCTTCATATGGTCTGACTGGAGGTTGTCCAAGTCAGAAAAGGTTGTCTTATTTTGTAAGACATTACCTGCCATTTTTGGTCACCTGCCATTTCTTGTTCTTTGACTTTGGTCAAAAGTCTACCTTTGACTGGTCAAATGTTGACCATTGACACTTTGACTTTTGACCACATGTCATGCACCTATTGGAGAGCTGGTGGGGGCCTTGTCCCCCTGCCAGAACCTGGCAAGGAGAAGGGCGCACGCCACCCTGGCGTGTGCCCAAGTTGGAGGCGCCTAGGAGTCCTTGTTGGACAAGGACTCCATCTCCTTTTTGGATTCCAATTAGAGTTCTCCTAAGAACCAACTTTGACTGGTCTTAGGCACCCTCTAAGGAGGAATCCAGGGGACTCTATTCCACCAATCAGATTTAGATCTGATTTCACAAAGGGTTGTGATTGGTTGGGAAGAAGAGGAGTTGGATCACAGCTTAGTCTATAAATAAGACCCTGCGCCCAACTCAGATTAAGATTGAGAAACCCCATGCCCCAAGGCTGCCTCTCCCCTCCTTCCTCCATGCCAAGTCACTCTTCTCCCTCTCCTCTCCACGTCCAAAAGGAGTTTTGGACCTTGGTTGGTGCGATTCCAGATCAAAGAAAGGCGATCAAAAGCAAGAAGGCTGCGCTGCTGCAAAGGACGACTGCTGATCTTCAAAAGAGTTTTGAAGATCCTCCAGATCAGATCCAGATCTAATTTTTGGAGGTGTGATAGAGAAGAAGAGGATCTCCTAGATCCAACCCGAGTGGATACCGGTAGAGGCCAGGCGCTTGCGTGGCTAGATCCAGAACCTTCCGCTGCAAATCAGGATCATCAACAGGGTAATAGGATTACCCAAATCAGGTAAATTAAATTTGATTTAATTTATCTTATTTTATTTTATTTATTAAAATAATAAGAATTCAGATCTAAAATATATCAAGATCTGATTTAAGATCAAAGAGAAAAAATTTTTGAAAATATATCTCTTGATCTGATCAGATCTGAACGAACCTGGATCCGGGAAATCAGGATTTTCCCTTCAACTGGTATCAGAGCCAAGGTTCTAAAATTATTTAGATCTGATTTTAAATTTATTTTAATTAGAAAATAAGTGATTTTAGATGTCACATGAGATGTGATCAGATCTAAAATCAGAAAAAAATTAAAATTAAATGATTTGGATCTAAGATTAGAAAATATGCATGACTAGTTCTAGAATAGAATAGTTCTATAGAATAGTCTTGCATGTTTTTGATTTAATCTGATTAAATCATATTTTAGATCTATTTATTTACTATTTTTTGATATTATAAGTGTTATAATAACATCTAAAAAATAGCAAATAAAAATTATTTAATTTTAAATATCATATGAGATATGATTGATGCATGTCTAGACTAGTTGTAGAATAGTTCTACATAATTGTCTAGATTAGAATTTATTTTGATTAGATCAATTTAAATCTAATTTTTTAGATTATTATGAGATAATTTAGATCTGAAAATATGCATGATTCGATACATGAGATGTATGCAAAATATGCCATGATTAGATCTAATTTGTATATGAGATATATGATATAGATCTAAAACTATTTTTGTAGTATTGCATGTTCCTGATTAAGGCGTTCCTCTTGGCCGTCCGGTCATAAGAACGAAGAAGGGTTTAAAGGCCCTCTCTTCCCATTCGATGGGGTGTTCTTATGATGTGTAGGGGTGCTGCGTGTTCGTCCTTAATCAGAAATCCAAAACTTACTTTCTGCAAAACCCTAGATCCTGAAACCCTAGGATTTATTGTGCATATTTTGTTTATGAACCCTACTTAATTAAGAATTAAGTTTATGGAATATTAATTAGGTCTAAAATTGAGAATTTTCAGATCTAAGACATATTCATAATACTGGGTTCGGGCTTGGGTAGCTCAATTAGGTCTAAGCGGTTGATCAAACCGAATCAAGAGTTGGTTAGATGGGATCAACAATGCTTAAATTGACCAGCCTAATAGGATTAAGTCTGGGTCAAGATCGAGTCACGATCAAGCAAGACCTAATTAGGCTCAGAGGTTAGAGTCTGGATTGTAGGCTAACCCAATTGGTTCTGACTCAACAATTTGGTGTCTAAGGTAAGTTTGGCACATACGACCGACTGGTTTTTAATTGGAAGCTACTCGACCTGAATGCGTTCTTGTACGAGTTAATGGCATATTCCTTCCACCGGTCTCACTTACCTGGCCATATCTGTTGACACAGTTCTGATCTGAGGTGGTCAATAATCCGAGCTAACCCATGCCACTAGGTTAGTCATAATTGTTATGACTAATGCCAAGTCTAGTTTAATGAGACCTGAATCAATTCTCCCTAAGAAAAGATTAAGTCTGAGGTCTTCCACCATTGTAGATGTGCGGGCCCTTCCCGGGGTTGATTGTTCTCGGCTGGATACAGTGGCTCAGTTGCACCGGGAAGATGCAACCATGTCTATTAGGCATTGGATGCTATGGGCTGGAGGATGAGTTGGGCTCAATATTTTGGATACGGTGAGAGACTCAATTAGGAACCCAGTCTATGCAAATGGTGGGTCTGACTTAACTAAGAAGTGGATCAATATTTCGGATACGGTGAGATTCATGAATTAGAGACCAAGTTTGGGTGCACCATGATTAGAGAATCATTGAACAAGAGTTGTTCACTCATTGGCTAACCCATCACCAATAACTGTTAGGTGAGGTGATGAGTCAGTTGGTGAGACCGCACCACCCACTAGAAATCATTAATCATGGAGATTTTTGCATCTCTCTACAGAGGGAGTGTAGGGATCCGAGAAAATAGTGGGAGCTAATTTGTTTAAAAATAAAATTCCTAAATAAATTGGTCAAGTCAAAATTACAGTATCTAACTAGAATCTTTGACTCTCTACAGAAAAATGTCTGCGTCCAACCCATTGGCACGTATCCTGGACACACATAGACTGACTGGACCCAATTATAAAGATTGGCTCAGGAACTACAAAATTATTTTGGGTTCCGAGAAGTTAACCCATGTTTTGGACCAGGACCCTCCCACCTTACCAGCCCGTCCATCCACTGAACAGAGAGCGTCTCTGGAAAAATGGATTGACGAAGATAATAAGGCCAGATATTACATGTTGGGCTCGATGTCTGATGAGCTCCAGCGCCAACATGAAGATATCGGGACTGCTCGCCAAATGTTGGCTCACCTGCAGGAGATGTTTGGTGAACAGAGTCGCGCAGCCAAATATCAAGTCACGAAAATGACTTTTTAAGGCTAAGATGCGTGATGGGCAGTCAGTCCAAGATCACTGTCTGACAATGATCAAGGACATGGAAGAGCTTGAGAAGCTCGGTGTGAAGTTGGACTTGGATCTGCAGAATGATATTATTCTGCAATCCTTGACTGATGCATATGGGCAATTCATCATGAATTACCACATGCATAAACTTCAAAATTCCTTGGCCGAATTAATGAATATGCTGGTTACCGCTGAGCTTTCTATGAAAGGTTCTAAAGGCTCAGTTCTTGCTATGGAACGGACTTCTTCCAAAAGAAAGTCTTATGGAAAGAAAAAGAAGTCTGTGAAAAAGCAAGAAGGTGGAAGGAACAAAGAAGAAGAAGGCCGAAGATGTCAAAGGAAAGTGTTTCCATTGCAACAGCGACGGCCATTGGAAGCGGAACTGCCCTACTTACCTGGCCACCCTGAAGAACAAGAAGGAAGGTCCTTCTGGAGGTATGCTCGTTATTGAGTCTAACCTTACGGTTTCTTCTGCATCCAGTTGGGTGCTTGACTCTGGTTCTAGTGCTCATCTGTGCACTTCTATGCAGGGTCTTGAGGATAGCAGGAGGCTGAGGGATGGAGACATGATCCTACGCATCGGTAATGGAGCAAGAGTTGCTGCAGTAGCCGTGGGAACATACCCTCTTCGATTACCATCTGGTTTAGACTTAGTTTTGAAAGACTGTTATTATGTGCCTGCAGCTAGCAGGAATTTGATTTCTGTTTCATGCTTAGCACAAGAAGGTTATGTGATTCACCTTCTTTAAGGACCATTGTAACATTCTTTATGAAAGAAATAAAATTGCAAATGGTTTCCTTATTAATGGTCTTTATCAGCTACATATTGATGTACCTGTTCTAACTATCGAGCAAAACGTGAATGCCAAACGACCTAGGGATAGTCCAAACGACAGATATCTATGGCACCTGAGATTAGGTCATATAGCAGAAGATAGGATCAACAAATTGGAGAAAAATGGGCTATTGAGTCCATTGACTTTTCGAGTCATATCCAACTTGTGAATCTTGTCTTCAAGGCAAAATGACTAAACTCCCTTTTGTTGGACATGGGGAGAGGGCCACAGATCTCCTTGCCCTAGTACATACTGATGTGTGCGGCCCATTTGATGTGCCGGCTAGAGGCAATTTTGTCTACTTCATTACCTTTACCGATGATCTGTCTAGGTATGGGTATGTGTATCTTATGAGACACAAGTCTGAAGCTTTTGAAAAGTTCAAAGAATTCAGACATGAAGTAGAAAAACAAACTGGAAAACCCATTAAGGTTCTTCGATCAGATCGAGGAGGTGAATACCTTAGCCGGAAATTCCTAGACTATCTCTAAGGAAAATGGCATAGTCTCTCAATGGACTCCACCAGGAACACCTCAACTCAACGGGGTTTCAGAATGGAGAAATCGGACTCTATTGGATATGGTTCGATCCATGATGAGCTTCACAGACCTCCCTGATTTTCTTTGGGGACATTCATTGTTAACTTCAATTTATCTACTGAATAGGGTTCCCTCTAAAACCGTTCCTACCACACCGTATGAGATATGGCACGGTAAGAAACCAAGTCTGAGTCATCTCAGAATTTGGGGTTGTCCGGCTCATGTCAAAAGACAACAAGCGGACAAGTTAGAGTTTAGGTCCTTTAGAGCTCGATTCATAGGATATCCTAAAGAGTCATTAGGATACTATTTCTACATTCCAGAAGACCACAATGTGATTGTGAGTCGACATGCCATCTTTCTTGAAAAATAGTTTATTCAAGATAGCGGCATTGGAAAGCAGATTAAGCTTGATGAGAAAGTCTCACAAGTACAACGAGCTAAGGACCAATTGGAACCAAATCAGGTTGAGCCAATAAGAACACTACCTCCTCCACCTCGTAGATCGGAAAAGAGTTTTCCATCCCCCTGAAAGATACTTAGGTATTATTTCAGAGGAAGTAGAGGAAATGTTCCTCGTAGGTAATGGTGCTCATGGTGATGATCCCAAAACCTACAACGAGGCGATATCAGATATCGACTCCGAGAAATGGCTAGAGGCAATGCAGTCAGAAATTGACTCGATGCACTCAAACCAAGTCTGGACCTTGGTAGATCCACCAGAAGGTATAGTACCTATTGGGTGTAAATGGATCTTCAAGAGAAAGATTGGTGCAGATGGGAATGTGGAGACATTCAAGGCTAGACTAGTGGCAAAAGGTTATAGTCAACGCGAAGGCATTGACTATCAGGATACCTTTTCCCCAGTAGCTATGCTAAAATCCATCCGCACATTGCTTGCCGTTGCAGCCTATTTCGATTATGAAATATGGCAAATGGACGTGAAAACGGCATTCCTTAAATGGATATCTTGAGGAAGATATCTATATGGAACAGCCGCTAGGTTTCACATCCAGTGATACTGATCACAAGGTTTGCAAGCTGCAAAGGTCCATATATGGACTTAAGCAAGCATCTCGGAGCTGGAACACTCGTTTCAATGATGTGATCAAAAATGTTTGGTTTCATCAAAAATGAAGAGGAACCATGTGTTTTCAAAAAGGTCAGTGGGAGCGCTGTTGTCTTCCTCGTATTGTACGTGGATGACATCCTCCTTATTGGGAATGATATTCCCATGTTGACATCAGTCAAATTATGGTTGTCCAAGGAATTCTCCATGAAAGACCTAGGTGAAGCATCCTTTATTCTAGGAATTAAGGTCTATAGGGATAGACCGAATAGGATGCTAGGACTTTCACAGAAGATGTACATAGAGGAAAGTACTAAAGAGGTTTAGTATGGAAAACTCTAAGAGGGGATTAATACCCTTCAGACATGGTATTCATCTTTCCAAGAAGATGTGCCCCAGCACACCTGAGGAAATAGAACGCATGAGCAAGATCCCTTATGCTTCTGCAATAGGGAGCCTCATGTATGCCATGCTATGTACACGACCTGATATAGCCCATGCTGTGAGTGTCACAAGCAGATATCAGTCAAATCCAGGTGAAGAACACTGGACTTCTGTGAAATGTATCCTTAAGTACTTGAGAAGAACTAAGGATATGATGTTGGTCTTTGGTAATGGAGAACTCCAAGTCCAGGGATACACAGACTCGGATTTCATGTCCGATATAGATGATCGAAAGTCGACATCTGGGAGTCTGTTTGTGTGCAATGGTGGTGCTGTCAGCTGGAAGAGTTCCAAGCAAATGTGATAGCAGATTCCACCATGGAAGCAGAATATATCGCTGCATCAGAGGCTGCGAAGGAAGCATTCTGGTACAAGAAGTTTGCTGCAGAAATTGGAGTAATGCCATCAGATGCCATTCCTCTATACTGCGACAACAATGGCGCCATAGCCCTTGCTAAGGAGCCGAGGTCTCACCAAAAATCCAAGCACATTGAGCGGCGATACCACCTCATCCGCGATTACCTCGAGAAGGGTTACGTCGAGGTCAAGAGAGTCAACTCCACAGATAATGTGGCAGACCCACTTACAAAGCCGTTGGGCCAGCAGAAGATCGAAGCCCACCTTGAGAAGATGGGACTTAGACTTGTAGCCAATTGGCTTTAGGACAAGTGGGAGATTGTTAGATATATGTGCCCTAGAAGCCAGAATTGGCTGACACTTGTAATACACTTCTAGGGGCAAAATTATAATTTTGACTATAATCAATAAAATGGGTTATTTTCTATCACATATGTGTATTTAGTGTCTGTGATACATCCTTTGAGTTAATGGTAATGATAATTCATATTTTCAAGAGTTGAAAATTTAAGACATGAATAATCATTATTAACTCATAAAATGCTCCCGACCATAGGATCATCACGAGGATGGTGATTGATCCGGAAGGTTGGTGTACAATCGCTTCTCTTTAGTAGATGAGTCTTGAGTCTACGGTGTGGAGACACCGGAGCGAGAGTACAGGTACTCGTTAGAGAACGAGGGCACTGAGCGTGACCACCTCGAGTAGTCATTAGGGAGTCTACCTTCTCGTCAATGACTGACTCGATGCTGCAGTAGTGTGTCTGGTTCTTTGACCTGAGGTGCATCGGCAGTTCACCTTGAGGGTGTTATAGTTTGACTACACCATTACTCGGTCTCCTAGCCATATGGAACCCTGAGGTGTATGTTGGCTATAGCATGTTCATTGTAGGAACTGGATTGCATCAAGATGGAATCTATCTACCTCGGTGGTAGAGGAGCAGCCCTATGATGATCATGAGAATCAAGTCCAGAAGTCCATGGCCATGGCAGAGTGAAATAATAGAAAGAGTTTCTATTTAGATTTTCACATTGGACTCGAATCGAATGATTACATCATATGACAGAGACTAGGGTTTGACGAGTTTACCTTAACCCTCAAATCTGAGCTCAAGGGCATTCAGCTCTGATATACTGCTAGGTGTCACTGGTGGATTTTGGGAGCAATTAGAATGATTTAGATGATCGATCATTCTAGCTGTTCGAATCAGAAGAGTTCTGATCCATCGAAAGGAGTTTCGATGATGTCGATGATAGAGATCATGACATATCCCATTACCATACAGAACTGAACCTAACTGGGTCACACAAATAAGGGTTTGAATCTGGTGATCATCAATTGAACTGATCTAGTTCAATTGATCTGAATGAGATTCAATTAGGTTCAAGGAAATCGTGCTAGCACTCGATTGAACCTAACGTTCTTCTTTTGCTATCATAAATAAGTTGTCCTGACTGAGCCAAAGGAGTTTGTGCTCAATCAGAGGCCTTCATATGGTCTGACTGGAGGTTGTCCAAGTCAAAAAAGGTTGTCTTATTTTGTAAGACATTACCTACCATTTTTGGTCACCTGCCATTTCTTGTTCTTTGACTTTGGTCAAAAGTCTACCTTTGACTGGTCAAATATTGACCATTGATACTTTGACTTTTGACCACATGTCATGCACCTATTGGAGAGCTGGTGGGGGCTTGTCCCCCTACCAGAACCTGGCAAGGAGGAGGGCGCACGCCACCCTAGGTGTGTGCCCAAGTTGGAGGCGCCTAGGAGTCCTTGTTGGACAAGGACTCCATCTCCTTTTTGGATTCCAATTAGAGTTCTCCTAAGAACCAACTTTGACTGGTCTTAGGCACCCTCTAAGGAGGAATCCAGGGGACTCTATTCCACCAATCAGATTTAGATCTGATTTCACAAAGAGTTGTGATTGGTTGGGAAGAAGAGGAGTTGGATCACAGACAGTCTATAAATAAGACCCTGCGCCCAACTCAGATTAAGTTTGAGAAACCCCATGCCCCAAGGCTGCCTCTCCCTTCTTCCTCCATGCCAAACTCACCTTCTCCCTCTCCTCTCCACGTCCAAAAGGAGTTTTGGATCTTGGTTGGTGCAATCCAGATCAAAGAAAGGCGACTGAAAGCTAGAAGGCTGTGCTGCTGCAAAGGATGACTGCTGATCTTCAAAAGGAGTTTTGAAGATCCTTCAGATCAGATCCAGATCTGAGTTTTGGAGGCATAATAAAGAAGAAGAGAATCTCCAGATCTAGCCCGAGTGGATACCGGTAGAGGCCAGGCGCTTGCATGGCTAGATCCAGAACCTTCCGCTGCAAATAGGATCATCAATGAGTTATAGGATTACCCAAATTAGGTATATTAAATTTGATTTAATTTATTCTTTTTTTATTTTATTTATTAAAATAATAAGAATCAGATTTGAAACATATATCAAGATCTAATACAGATCAAAGAAAAAAATTTTTGAATTATATCTCTTGATCTGATCAGATCTAAACGAACCTGGATCGGAAAATTAGTTTTATTTGATCTATTCGAACATCGAAAACAATTGCTAGATGGTGACATCGATTGGTATAAAAGATTAGTTTCTATACTACCAACTTAGGATTCGAATATATGGGGTCACACATAATAAGAGTTTCTACCTGATCTGATGGCTGATATTGAGTCTCGATGATCTAAAACTCTATGGTCAAGAGTCCCACTAGATTGAAACTCCATGACCAAGAGTTCCACTGGACTGGGACTTTGAGTCCTTCATGTCTGGGACTCTCTGATTGAGAGTCCTGATGACCTGAGACTCTGTGGTCAAGAGTCTCATTGGACTAGGACTCTGTAGTCAAGAGTCCCACTGGACTGGACACTATGACCAAGAGTCCTAATGGACTGGAACTCTGAGTTTTACTCATTTAGAACTCTCTGATCAAGAGTTCCACTAGTATGGAACTCTATGATCATGAGTTCGATTCGTTTGGGACACTGGGTTCAAGAGTCCCACTGATTTAGGACTCTTCAAGAGTTTCATGTTGATGGAACTCTATTGTCCGATAACCCATCCGATTTGGACTCAATTTTTTTTGGAGGATTAATTAGCAATTCAATTGCTGATTAGCTCAATTTGATTGAGCAATGAGGATTCGATCAGGTTTGATTGAATTTGATTTGATTGGGTTTAACGCGATCAAGTCATGAGGTGACCTAATCGCTACGGGAGTTTTGACCCTAATTTGATCAGGCCTGGACCTAATTAATTTTTAATTTGATTAGGATTTTATTGGATTAGGCTAAGCCTAATTTGGTTGGGTTTAACATAGTCTATTTGGGTCTAGATTAATTGGTTTGGTTGAATCCAATTAGGACCGAGTCAAATGAAGTTTGAATTCAAACTCTCCCATGCGCCCACCATCTTTTGACATTTCCACTCTTGTTCCATGCCCAAAATTTTGTACGTAACTTTTCTATCACTTAGAAGGTTTCTGCACCCCCTCTCTTATTTGCTTTTGATTTGGTCCAAGGGTTGGACTGGTTCAATGTAAGTTGAGTTTTGAATTCAACTCAGTTTGTTGGAGGTTGGAACCAATCCAACCTTATCTGCTTCCCAAGCCCTCCCTTTTGTTTGTCGAATATTTTTTAGAGAAATAAAAATATGCACATGTAGAAGGAGAGTCCTTCTACATGTTAAATGCATGGGAGGGGTTGTTGGATAAGGATAAGAGGCTCACTTAATTTTTGAAATCAAGTGAGTGGTTAAAACCTCCCAACCACTCGATCCATACCCCTTTCCATTCATATTTCCCATGGTATTCATGTCAATAAATTATAAAATTTTTTGTACATGCTTAAGAAGAGGTTATCATTATGTGATAAAAATTTCAAAGTTATTAGGCACTAGTTTTGGGGAAAAAAAAATCTTGGAGTGAAGGTGAGTAGTGTCTTGTAGTACTTTACTTTTCCCTTATGCCTTACTTCTCTTTTGATTTTCAGCTCTAAGGATACTCAATTTTTAGATATGATCTAAATAGGGTTTATATATCTAAAAGCTGACTTTTCATGAAAACTCATTTAATGGAAAAACTTCACTTAGAGAGGGCGTGATAGGATTTTCTGTGTGTTAGGATTTTTGGGCTGAGTGAAACCTTAGATTTGGGAATATGCGTTTGGGTGGAGAGATTGATTGCTGTGAACATCGGATCACCACCAAATTTGAAACACCTCTTCATCATCCTCCAATATTTATGTTTAAATTTTTTGGAGTATCCAAAAAATGAAAAAGTATATGATCAATTGGATCGATCATAATCAGCCATTGAAGGCCCCAGCGAGGAGCTAGTACTCCAGTGGGGCTGATCGGGATTAGGAGCTCCATGTGGATCGACCATAGAGGTCGAACATATGTATGGCTGTGGTACGATATCAAAGAATTATCCAATGAATTCAGATTGTGGTGATCAGCTATTCATGAAAAGGTATTGTATTTTGAATAGATAGATGTAGTAAAGAGTTGCTGCATAATTTTATTTTCATATCTTTATGAATGCATGCATATTATGTTTAGATCCTTAGGGTAGAACTTAATATTCTGATATGATAAAAAATTAATTAATTAGATTAATTAATTTTCTACTATATTTTAATTATTTTTGAAAATTTTTTGGAAGTTGCATTGCAAATCCTGCACTGCATCCTTCATACTCCTTATCTACCTATTGGTGCAATCTAATTCCTACAATAAACATACTATAGCCAACATACACCTCAAAGTTTCAAATGGCTAGAAGATCAAGTTATGATGTAGTCAAACTATAACACCCTCAAGGTGAACTACTGATGCACCTTAGGTCGAAGAACCAGACACACCACTACAGCATTGAGTCAGTCATCGACGAGAAGGTAGATTTTCTTATGACTATTCGAGGTGGTCATGATCAGTGCCCTCGTTCTCTAATAAGTACCTGTACACTCACTCTGGTGCCTTTACACCATAGACTCAAGATATATCTATTTTAAGAAAGCGATCGTACACCAACCTTTCAGATCGATCACCATCCTAGTGATGATCCTATGGTCGGGAGCATTTTATGAGTTAATTATGAAAATTAATGTCTTAAATTTTTAGCTCTTGAAAATATGAATTATCATTATCATTAACTCAAAGGGTGTATCACAGATTCTTTTAAATACATACTATGATGGAAAATAATTCATTTATTAATTTATAATCAAAATTATAAAATCGCCCTTAGAAGTGTATTACAAGTGAGCCAATCTGGCTTCTAGGGCACACTTCTAACACACATGGGGTCCTTCGAAATCAATAAGAGCTCATCCAATTCTTCTCCTTCAGCAACTAAACTAATGAAATCCGACTTTTCTCATCCCTTGCACTTCTTCCAAATTAGATACTCCCGTTTAAAGTATCCTGCTTTACTACACTGGAAGCACTTCTTGGATCCCTTGGTGCCCCTTTGTTCACCCTTCTTCCTCTCTTTTTTTGGCCTCTTTGAAACCACAAGACCCTCCTAGAAGACCTTCTCATTCATCATCCATTCCCGCTGAAGGAAAACCTTATTTTCTTACCACAGGATCATTTTGATTTGATCAGGTCTAAGGCAAAATTTTAAAAAATTTTCACTTAGATTTGATTGGTTCTAGGAGTTCTCAGATCTGATTAGAATTACTTGACAGCAAAAATAAAAAAATTAAATTAAATTTGTAACATCTAATGTTACCTGATCAGGTAAACCATTTGTCCTCTATGATGATCTGATGAATGATTTGAGGTTCTGATTAAGCTACACATGTGCTCGACCTCTATCAAAGTCTACTCAGGTCAAATTTGGAAGCCTTCCCTTCTGGATCCAATCCCAAAATATCAGATCTAGAATCAATCTGTAGAGCCTTTGAACTTGATCTTCAAGGTAGCACATTCATCTTTTGATCGAGATCTTACTATGCAGCCTCTGTAGGATTAGGGACTCAACTTTGATCTATGATTTTACTCGACACCTTGGGCATGGAGAAGAATAAGAAGATTAGAGGGAGGGCATGGGAGATGAAGGGAGAGGCAGGGCTTCACCATAGATGACTTACAATGCACAAACACTTGGTGCAGGGCCCTATTTATAGACTTGATTGCTACCCTGCAGTCCTTGGACTTTAAGTAACTAGTTTGCTTAAAGTAGAAGGACTTCCATCAGCCTTCCATGCCCACACCTAATTTTTCCTTCATTTTGTCACACAAAACTAACGGAAAATGGGCATGGAGATGAGAGGATAGAGATAGGGTGGCACAAGACTCATCTCTCCCTAGAGTTTGATCCAAATCAAACTCTAAAGCTCATCCACAAGGGATGCATGCCATATGGGGGTGAGTGCCCTCATTCTTCACCCAAATACCAAGGGGACGTGCACCCCTAGAGAGTCTTCAAGGAGTGGGGTGTGTGCCTTCATTCTTCATGCAAATCCCAAGGTGGCACATGCACCTAGAGAGTCTCCAGGGAGCACACACCCATCTCCCTTTCTTTCCAACAAAGAATGGGTCAAAGACCACTTATCCTGATGCCCTTGCTTTGATTTTAAGACAAGCCCTGAACTCTTCAAGACAAGCTCTGATCAAGCCACGACAACCACTAATCTGACCAAGACAAGCTCTAGTCAGACCAGGACAAACCCAGATAGGGTTCTTGAGTGAGCCAAATGAAATTTGACTCAATCGAGATGAACTAGAAAGATGATAGAAGGAGAAAATTTGGCTCAATCGTATGCTAGCATGATTTTCTTGAATCTAATTGGATCTAATCCAAATCAATCAAATTGGGTTAGCCCAATTAATGACATTTAGATCTAAATCCTTATTTGTGTGATCTAGTTAGGTTCAGCTCTATATGGTAATGGGATATGTTGTGATCTCTATCATCGACATCATCAAAATATCTTTCGATGGACCAGAACTCTTCTGATTCATCCAATTAGAATCATCGATCATTAAGATAATTCTAATTGATCCCAAAATCTACTAGTAATACCTAGCAGTATATGGTGGCAACCCATCAGAATCAAATACGAATCTCTCGATTTGGCTACCTATGTAATTGGGTTCTTCTATCATGAATTCTGATAGGATCAAGGTCAAGATGAACTCGTCAGATTTAACACCTGTCATATGAATAAATCATTCAATTCGAGTCTGATGTGAAATCTTTTGGGATAAACTATCCTCTCTCGAATTGGTGTGGCCACTGGTAGTTAGCCAAGCAACAAGGAACAATCTCTTAGGATTAACACACAAGCAAAATAATTGATTTAAGAGAAAAGAGAGAAAGAGAGCATAAGGGTTTTTCGAAAGAAAAGAGCTTTATTCAATGAATTCAGCATCATATACAATCATAACCTATTTTCAGTATTTATACTTTATAAAAGGGTCAAGCCCCAAGCTCATAAAAAAACTCTCCAAAATTCAAACATTCCACATACACAAAATAAATCCGCAAAAATTAAGCCATCCTAGTTTCAAACTGAGCCGACTAACCTACGACTAGGTCGGCTCGGTTTGAGACTAAGCCAACCCAATTTTTTACTATGCCAATAGTCCAAAAATATTGCTTTTAATCTAAATTTTCCCCTGAGATATAGCCGACCCAATCCTGGACTGAGCCGGCCCAGTTTCCAACTTAGTCGGCTCAGTCTCAGGGTGAGCTGGCCTAGTTTCTAAACTTTAATATCTGGGCTGATTTCTCTTCCAGCTTGCTCCTATCTTTTCATGACCTATCTTCGCATGTTCTCAAGACTTGGGAGAACTACTTTTGAGCTCACATTCCCCATCTTGGTGCTTTCAAGTCCTTATGAACTCATCTCTTCTCAGCAAACCCATCCTTGCCACACACATCTAAAAGTTATCTTTGGAGAGTACCTTCATGAGTGCATCGAATAGATTCTCCTTGGTATGGACCTTCATCAGTTCTACTTCACCTTCCTTCACTAGCTCTCTGATCCTATGGTACCTCACGTCTACATGCTTTGTGCACGTATGATAGACTAGGTTCTATGCCAACAGTAGAGTACTCTGACTATTACTAAATAGTATAACCTTGCTCTGCTCAATCCCCAACTCAATAATCAGCCTCCTAAGCCAAAGAGCTTCTTTTACAGCTTCAGTTATTTCAATATACTCGACCTCTATGGTAGACAAGACAATAATTGACTGAAGGATTGATCTCCAAGACACCGGTCCACCATATACACAAAAGAGTTTTCCAGCGGTAGATCTCCTTGTATCAAGATCTCCTGCATAATTCGCATCTACAAATACCTCTACAAGACTCAAACCTCCATCTTCAAATCCTCCTGGCTGTCCACCAAACATCAAACCATAATTTCTTCTTCCATGTAGATATCACAATATCCATTTTAGTGATTTTTAGTGTTCCTTCCTAGGGTTAGCCATGTATCTACTAATCGTGCTCACTACATGTGCTATATCTGGTCTACAGTATACCATAGTGTACATCACACTACCTACAGCATTCATATAAGAGACTTTTTCCATGTATTTTCTCTCCTCTTCTGATTGGAGATATCATAGTTGCAATACATTTTTCCAGAAGCCAAATTGGATGACACTTGCAATACATTTCTAAGGATAATTTTATAATTTTGACTATAAATTAATAAAAGAGTTGTTTTCTATCATAGTATGTATTTAAAGTATCTGTGATACATCCTTTGAGTTAATATTAATGATAATTCATATTTTTAAGAGTTTAAAATTTAAGACATGAATTTTCATAATTAACTCATAAACTACTTCCGACCGTAGGATCATCATGAGGATGGTGATCGATCTAGAAGATTGGTGTACGATCACTTTTTTAGGATAGATGTGTCTTAAATCTATGGTGTGGAGATACTGAAGTGAGAGTATAGATACTTGTTAGAGAATAAGAGCGCTGAGCATGACCACCTCAAGTAGTCATTAGAAAGTCTAACTTCTCATCGATGACTGACTCGATGCTGCAGTGGTGTGTATAATTTTTTGATTAGAGATGCATCGATAGTTCATCTTGAGGATGTTATAGTTTTACTACACCATAATTTAGTCTTCTAGTCATTCAAAATCCTAAGGTGTACGTGAAGAAAAATCATGATTTCTCGGACCAGGTTCGTTTAGATCTAATCAGATCAAGAGATATATTTTAAAAAATTTTTTCTTTGATCTAGATCAGATCTTGGATGTTTCAGATCTGATATTTATTATTTTAAAAATTAAAATAAATTTAGATAAATTTAATTTAATTTAATTTACCTTGACATAGGATAATCCTATTATCCATTGATGATCTTGTAAGCAGCGGAAGGTTCTGGATCTAGCCATGCAAGTGCCTGACCTCTACCGATATCCACTCTGGTTGGATTTGGAGATCCTCTTCTTCTCTATCACATCTCCAAAAATCAGATTTGGATCTGATTTGGAAGATCTTCAAAGCACCTTTCAAAGATCAGCAGTTATCTTTTGCAGCAGCACAACCTTCTAGCTTTCTGTCGCCTTTCTCTCGTCTGGATTGCACCAACCAAGATCCCAAACTACTTTGGGCATGGAGAGGAGAGGAAGAAGATGGGCTTGGCATGGAGGAGGAGGAGAGAACCAGCCTTAGGGCATGGAGAATTCTCAGATAATTTTTGAGTTGGGCGTAGGGTCTTATTTATAGACTATGCATAATCCAACTCCTCTTCTTCCCAACCAATCACAATCCTTTATGAAATCAGATCTAAATCTGATTGGTAAAAATAGAGTCCCTTGGATCCTCCTTAGATGGTGCCTAAGATCAGTCAAACTTGGTTCTTAGGAGGATTCTAATTGAAATCCAAAAAGGAGATGGAGTCCCTGTCCAATAGGGACTCCTAGGTGCCTCCAGCTTGGGCACACGCTAAGGGTGGCATGCACCTTCCTTGCCAGGTTCTGGCAAGGGGACAAGCCCCACCAGCTCTCCAATAGGTGCGTGATATGTGTACAGAAGTCAAAGTATCAATGGTCAACATTTGACCAATCAAAGGTCAACTTTTGACCAAAGTCAAAGGATGAGAAATGGCAGGTGACCAAAAATGGCAGGTATTATCTTACAAAATAAGACAATACTTTTCTGACCTGGACAAGCTCCAGTCAGACCAAGTGAAGGTATTTGATCGAGCACAAACTCCTATGGCTCAATTAGGACAACTATTTATGATAGTAAAAGAAGAACGTTAGGTTCAAAGAAGTCGTGCTAGCACGACTTCTTTGAACCTTATTGAATCTTATTCAAATCAATTGAACTAGATTAGTTCAATTGATGATCACCAGATTGAAACCCTTATTTGTGTGACCCAGTTAGATTCAGTTATGTACGGTAATGGGATATGTCATGATCTCTATTATCGACATCATCGAAACTCCTTTCGATGGATCAGAACTCTTCTGATTCGAACAGTTAGAATGATCGATCATCTAAATCATTCTAATTGCTCCCAAAATCCACCAGTGACACCTAGCAGTATATGGTGGTAACCCATCAGAGCTGAATGTGAACCTCTTGGTGTAGCTACCTGTGTGATTAAGTTCTTCTATCTTGAGCCCTGATCAGATTTGGGTTTAGGTGAACTCGTCAAACCCTAGTCTCTATCATGTGGTGTAATCATTCGATTCAAGTTCGATGTAAAAATCTAAATAGAAACTCTTTCTATTTTCACTCTGCCATGGCCATGGGCTTCTGAACTTGATTCTCATGATCATCATAGGTCTGCTCCTCTACCACCGAGGTAGATAGAATTCCATCTTGATGCAATCCAGTTCCTATAATGAACATGCTATAGCCAACATATACCTCAGGGTTCCGGATGGCTAGGAGATCGAGTTATGGTGTAGTCAAACTATAACACCCTCAAGAAGAACTATCGATGCACCTCAGGTCAAAGAACCAGACACACCACTACAGCATCGAGTCAGTCATTGACGAGAAGGTACACTTCCTAATGACTACTCGAAGTGGTCATGCTCAGTACCCTTGTTCTCTAACGAGTATCTGTACTCTCGCTCTGGTGTCTCCACACCATAGGCTCAAGACTCATCTACTAAAGAGAAGTGATTGTATACCAACCTTCTGGATCAATCACCATCCTCGTGATGATCCTATGGTCGGAAGCATTTTATGAGTTAATAATGATTATTTATGTCTTAAATTTTCAACTTTTGAAAATATGAATTATCATTATCATTAACTCAAAGGATGTATCACAGAGACTAAATACACATACTTGATAAAAATAATAGAAAATTTTATTGATAATTACAATTTTTCCCTTAGAAGTGTATTACAAGTGTCAGCCAATTCTGGCTTCTAGGGCACATATATCTATCAATATTTCACTTGTCCTAAAGCCAATTGGCTACAAGTCTAAGTCCCATCTTCTCAAGGTGGGCTTTGATCTTCTGCTGGCCCAACGGCTTTGTAAGCGGGTCTGCCACATGTCTGTGGAGTCGAATCTGCTTGACCTCGTAACCCTTCTCGAGGCGGACTCCTTGAGTGGCTATGGTGCCAATGTTAATTATTTTTTATAGAGGACCTCGATGGGCATCTGTGCCCATTTTACTCTGATTTAGGGAAACTTCTTGTACCAGAACTTTGCTTCTTGTTACATAGGAAACAACGATATAATTTTGCTTTCATGGTGGAATCTGCTAATCATGGTTTACTTTAGAACTCTTCCAGCTGATAGCACACCATTGCACACACAAACAGACTTTCAGATGTAGACTTTTGATTATCTACTACATCAGACATAAAATCTGAATCTATATATCCCTGGACATGGAGTTCTCCGTTACCAAAGACCAACATCATATTCTTAGTTCTTTCTTAAGTACTTAAGGATTTCATTAAAGTCCAATATTTGACTGCAATGTTCTCACAGCATGGGCTATATCAGGTGTTGTACATAGGCAAGCATCATGCATAGAGCTCCCTATTGCAGAAGCATAAGGGATCTTGCTCATGCATTCTATTTCCTCAGGTGTGCTAGGGCACATCTTCTTGGAAAGATGACTACCATGTTTGAAGGGTATTAATCCCCTCTTAGAGTTTTCCATACTAAACCACTTTAGTACTTTCTCTATGTACATCTTCTGTGAAAGTCCTAGTATCCTATTCGATCTATCCCTATAGACCTTAATTCCTAGAATAAAGGATGCTTCACCTAGGTGTTTCATGGAGAATTTCTTGGATAATCATATTTTGACTGTCGTCAACATGGAAATATCATTCCCAATAAGGAGGATGTCATCCATGGACAATACGAGGAAGACAATAGTGCTCCCACTAACCTTTTTGAAG
Source organism: Cocos nucifera (assembly GCA_006176705.1). NCBI lineage: Eukaryota > Viridiplantae > Streptophyta > Magnoliopsida > Arecales > Arecaceae > Cocos > Cocos nucifera. Next base: position 18,988 of record QRFJ01001418.1, read on the forward strand.
ACACATGGATCCTCTTCGTTTTTGATGAAATCAAATTTTTTGATCACATCATTGAAACGAGTGTTCCAACTCCGAGATGCTTGCTTAAGTCCATATATGGACCTTTAAAGCTTGTAAACCTTGTGATCAGTATCACAGAATGTGAAATCTAGCGGCTGTTTCATATAGATATCTTCCTCAAGATATCCATTCAAGAACGTCATTTTCACGTCCATTTGCCATATTTCATAATCAAAATAAGCTGCAACAGCAAGCGACTATAACCTTTTGCCACTAGTCTAGCCTTGAATGTCTCCATATTCCCATCTACACCAGTCTTTCTCTTGAAGATCCATTTACACCCAATAGGTACTATACCTTCTTGTGGATCTACCAAGGTCCAGACTTGGTTTGAGTGCATCGAGTCAATTTCTGACTGCATTGCCTCTAGCCATTTCTCGTAGTCGATATCTAATATTGCCTCATTATAGGTTTTGGGATCATCACCATGAGCACCATTGCCTACGAGAAACATTTTCTCTACTTCCTCTGAAATAATACCTAAGTATCTTTCAGGGGGACAGAAAACTCTTTTTGATCTATGAGGTGGAAGAGGTAGTGTTCTTATTGGCTCAACCTAATTTGGTTTCAATTGGTCCTTAGCTCATTGTACTTGTGAGACTTTCTCATCAAGCTTAATCTACTTTCCAATGCCGCTGTTTTGAATAAACTATTTTTCAAGAAAGATGGCATGTCGACTCACAATCATATTATGGTTTTCTGCAATGTAGAAATAGTATCCTAATGACTCTTTAGGATATCCTATGAATTGAGCTCTGAAGGACCTAAACTCTAACTTGTCCATTTGTTGTCTTTTGACATGAGCTGGACAATCCCAAATTTTGAGATGACTCAGACTTGATTTCTTACCATGCCATATCTCATACGGTGTGGTAGGAACGGTTTTAGAGGGAATCCTATTCAGTAGATAAATTGAAGTTAACAATGAGTGTCCCCAAAGAAAATTAGGGAGGTCTGTGAAGCTCATCATGGATTGGACCATATCCAATAGAGTCCGATTTCTCCATTCTAAAATCTCATTGAGTTGAGGTGTTCCTGGTGGAGTCCATTGAGAGACTATGCCATTTTTCTTGAGATAGTCTAGGAATTCTTGGCTAAGGTATTCACCTCCTCGATCTGATCGAAGAACCTTAATGGAGTTTTTCAGTTTGTTTTTCTACTTCATATCTGAATTCTTTGAACTTTTCAAAAGCTTCAGACTTGTGTCTCATAAGATACACATACCCATACCTAGATAGATCATCGATAAAGGTAATGAAGTAGACAAAATTGCCTCTAGCCGGCACATCAAATGGGCCGCACACATCAGTATGTACTAGGGCAAGGAGATCTGTGGCCCTTTCCCCATGTCCAACAAAAGGGAGTTTAGTCATTTTGCCTTGAAGACAAGATTCACAAGTTGGATATGACTCGGAAGTCAATGGACTCAATAGCCCATTTTTCTCCAATTTGTTGATCCTATCTTCTGCTATATGACCTAATCTCAGGTGCCATAGATATCTGTCATTTGGACTATCCCTAGGTCGTTTGGCATTCACGTTTTGCTCGATAGTTAGAACAGATACATCAATATGTAGCTGATAAAGACCGTTAATAAGGAAACCATTTGCAATTTTATTTCTTTCATAAAGAATGTTACAATGGTCCTTAAAGAAGGTAATCACATAGCCTTCTAGTGCTAAGCATGAAACAGAAATCAAATTTCTGCTAGCTGCAGGCACATAATAACAGTCTTTCAAAACTAAGTCTAAACCAGATGGTAATCGAAGAGGGTATGTTCCCACCACCACTGCAGCAACTCTTGCTCCATTATCGATGTGTAGGATCATGTCTCCATCCCTCAGCCTCCTGCTATCCTCAAGATCCTGCATGGAAGTGCACAGATGAGCACTAGAACCAGAGTCAAGCACCCAACTGGATGCAGAAGAAACCGTAAGGTTAGACTCAATAACGAGCATACCTCCAGAAGGACCTTCCTTCTTGTTCTTCAGGGTGGCCAGGTAAGTAGGGCAGTTCCTGCTTCTAATGGCCGTCGCTGTTGCAATGGAAACACTTTCCTTTGACAGTCGGCCTTTTCATCTTCGGCTCTGCCTTCTTCTTCTTTCCTCCTTCCACCTTTCTGCTTTTTCGCAGACTTCTTTTTCTTTCCAGAAGACTTTCTTTTGGAAGAAGTTTGTTCCATAGCAAGAACTGAGCCTTTAGAACCTTTCATAGAAAGCTCAATGGTGACCAGCATATTCATTAATTCGGCCAAGGAATTTTGAAGTTTATGCATGTGGTAATTCATGATGAATTGCCCATATGCATCAGTCAAGGATTGCAGAATAATATCATTCTGCAGATCCAAGTCTAACTTCACACCGAGCTTCTCAAGCTCTTCCAAGTCCTTGATCATCATCAGACAGTGATCTTGGACTGACTGCCCATCACGCATCTTAGCCTTAAAAAGTCATTTCGTGACTTGATATTTGGCTGCGCGACTCTGTTCACCAAACATCTCCTACAGGTGAGCCAACATTTGGCGAGCAGTCTCGATATCTTCATGTTGGCACTGGAGCTCATCAGACATCGAGCCCAACATGTAATATCTGGCCTTATTATCTTCGTCTATCCATTTTTCTAGAGATGCTCTCTGTTCAATGGATGGACGGGCTGGTAAGGTGGGAGGGTCCTGGTCCAATACATATGGGTTAACTTCTCGAAACCAAAATGATTTTTGTAGTTCCTGAGCCAATCTTTATAATTGGGTCCGGTCAGTCTATGTGTGTCCAGGATACGTGCTAATGGGTTGGATGCAGACATTTTTCTATAGAGAGTCAAAGATTCTAGTTAGATACTGTAATTATGACTTGACCAATTTATTTAGGAATTTTATTTTTAAATAAATTAGCTTCCACTATTTTCTCGGATCCCTACACTCCCTCTGTAGAGATGCAAAAATCTCCATGATTAATGATTTCTAGTGGTTGGTGCGGTCTCACCAACTGACTCATCACCTCACCTAACAGTTATTGGTGATGGGTTAGCCAATGAGTGAACAACTCTTGTTCAATGATTCTCTAATCATGGTGCACCCAAACTTGGTCTCTAATTCATGAATCTCACCGTATCCGAAATATTGATCCACTTCCTTAGTTAAGTCAGACCCACCATTTGCATAGACTGGATTCCTAATTGAGTCTCTCACCGTATCCAAAATATTGAGCCCAACTCATCCTCCAGCCCATAGCATCCAATGCCTAATAGACATGGTTGCATCTTTTCGGTGCAACTGAGCCACTGTATCCAGCGAGAACAATCAACCCCGGAAGGGCCCGCACATCTACAATGGTGGAAGACCTCAGACTTAATCTTTTCTTAGGAAGAATTGATTCAGGTCTCATTAAACTAGACTTGTCATAGTCATAACAATTATGACTAACCTAGTGGCATGGGTTAGCTCGGATTATTGACCACCTCAAATTAGAACTGTGTCAATAGATATGGCCAGGTAAGTGAGACCGGTGGAAGGAATATGCCATTAACTCGTACAAGAACGCATTCAGGTCGAGTAGCTTCCAATTAAAAATCAGTCGGTCGTATGTGCCAAACTTACCTTAGACACCAAATTGTTGAGCCAGAACCAATTGGGTTAGCCTACAATCCAGACTCTAACCTCTGAGCCTAATTAGGTCTTGCTTGATCGTGACTCGATCTTGACCCAGACTTAATCCTATTAGGCTGGTCAATTTAAGCATTGTTGATCCCATCTAACCAACTCTTGATTCGGTTTGATCAACCGCTTAGACCTAATTGAGCTACCCAAGCCCGAACCCAGTATTATGAATATGTCTTAGATCTAAAATTCTTAATTTTAGACCTAATTAATATTCCATAATCTTAATTTTTAATTAAGTAGGGTTTCATAAATAAAATATGCATAATAAATCCTAGGGTTTCAGGATCTAGGGTTTTGCATTTGCAGAAAGTAAGTTTTGGATTTCTGATTAAGGACGAACGTGCAGCACCCCTACAACATCATAAGAACACCCCTTCTCAATCATTCTTAATGATCGGACGGATGGCCAAGAGGAACGCCTTAATCAGGAACATGTAATACTACAAAACAGTTTTAGATCTATATCATATATCTCATATACAAATTAGATCTAATCATGGCATATTTTGCATACATCTCATGTATCAAATCATGCATATTTTTAGATCTAAATTATCTCATAATAATCTAAAAAATTAGATTTAAATTGATCTCTATCAAAATAAATTCTAATCTAGATCAACTATGTAGAACTATTCTACAACTAGTCTAGACATGCATCAATCATATCTCATATGATGTTAAAATTAAATAATTTTTATTTACTATTTTTTTAGATATTATTATAAAAATTATAATATCAAAAAATAGTAAATAAATAGATCTAAAATATGATTTAATCAAATTAAATTAAAAACATGCAAGACTATTCTATAGAACTATTCTATTTTAGAACTAGTCATGCATATTTTCTAATCTTAGATCCAAATCATTTAATTTTAATTTTTTCTAATTTCAGATCTGATCACATCTCATGTGACATCTAAAATCACTTTTTTTTTAATTAAAATAAATTTAAAATCAGATCTAAACACTTTAAGAACCTTGGCTCTGATACCAGTTGAAGGAAAATCCTGATTTTTCGGACCAGGTTCGTTCAGATCTGATCGGATCAAGAGATATATTTCAAAATTTTTTTTCTTTGATTCAGATTAGATCAAGGATATTTTAGATCTAATCTTTATTATTTTAATAATTAAAATAAATTTAAATAAATTAAATCAAATTTAATTTACCTTGACGTAGGGTAATCCTATTACCCGTTGATGATCCTGTAAGCAATGGAAGGTTCTGGATCTAGCCACGCAAGTGCCTGGCCTCTATCGGTATCCACTCAGGCTGGATCTGGAGATCCTCTTCTTTTCTATCACATCTCCAAAAATTAGATCTGGATCTAATTTGGAGGATCTTCAAAATACCTTTCGAAGATCAGCAGTTGTCCTTTGCAGCAGCGCAGCCTTCTAGCTTTCTGTCGCCTTTCTCTCATCTGGATTGCACCAACCAAGATCCCAAACCACTTTGGGCATGGAGAGGAGAGGGAGAAGATGGGCTTGGCATGGAGGAGGTGGAGAGAACCAGCCTTGGGGCATGGAGAATTCTCAGATAATTTTTGAGTTGGGCGTAGGGTCTTATTTATAGACTATGCGTGATCCAACTCCTCTTCTTCCCAACCAATCACAACCCTTTGTGAAATCAGATCTAAATCTGATTGGTAAAATAGAGTCCCTTGGATTCCTCCTTAGATGGTGCCTAAGACCAGTCAAACTTGGTTCTTAGGAGGAGTCTAATTGGAATCCAAAAAGGAGATGGAGTCCCTATCCAATAGGGACTCCTAGGCGCCTCCAGCTTGGGCACACGCCAAGGGTGGCATGCACCTCCTCCTTGCCAGGTTCTGGCAAGGGGACAAGCCCCCACCAGCTCTCCAATAGGTGTGTGACACGTGGACAAGAAGTCAAAGTATCAATGGTCAACATTTGACCAGTCAAAGGTCAACTTTTGACCAAAGTCAAAGGACGAGAAATGGCAGGTGACCAAAAATGGCAGGTATCTTACAAAATAAGACAACCCTTTTCTGACTTGGACAAGCTCCAGTCAGACCAAGTGAAGGCCTCTGATTGAGCACAAACTCCTTTGGCTCAGTCAGGATAATTATTTATGATAGTAAAAGAAGAACGTTAGGTTCAATCGAGTGCTAGCACGATTTTCTTGAACCTAATTGAATCTCATTCAGATCAATTGAACTGGATCAGTTCAATTGATGATCACCAGATTCAAACCCTTATTTGTGTGACCCAGTTAGGTTCAGTTCTGTATGGTAATGGGATATGTCATGATCTCTATCATCGACATCATCGAAACTCCTTTCGATGGATCAGAACTCTTCTGATTCGAACAGCTAGAATGATCGATCATCTAAATCATTCTAATTGCTCCCAAAATCCATCAGTGACACCTAGCAGTATATGGTGGCAACCCATCAGAGCTGAATGCGAACCTCTTGGTGCAGCTACCTATGTGATTAAGTTCTTCTATCTTGAGCCCGATCAGATTAGGGTTAAGGTGAACTCGTCAAACCCTAGTCTCTGTCATATGATGTAATCATTCGATTCAAGTCCTGATGTGAAAATCTAAATAGAAACTCTTTCTATTATTTCACTCTGCCATGGCCATGGGCTTTTTTGGACTTGATTCTCATGATCATCATAGGGCTGCTCCTCTACCACCGAGGTAGATAGATTCCATCTTGATGCAATCCAGTTCCTACAATGAACATGCTATAGCCAACATACACCTCAAGGTTCCATATGGCTAGGAGATCGAGTAATGGTGTAGTCAAACTATAACACCCTCAAGGTGAACTATCGATGCACCTCAGGTCAAAGAACCAGACACACTACTGCAGCATCGAGTCAGTCATTGACGAGAAGGTAGACTTCCTAATGACTACTCGAGGTGGTCACGCTCAGTGCCCTCGTTCTCTAACGAGTACTTATACTCTCGCTCCGGTGTCTCCACACCATAGACTCAAGACTCATCTACTAAAGAGAAGCGATTGTACACCAACCTTTCGGATCAATGACCATCCTCATGATGATCCTATGGTTGGGAGCATTTTATGAGTTAATAATGATTATTCATGTCTTAAATTTTCAACTCTTGAAAATATGAATTATCATTACCATTAACTCAAAGGATGTATCACAGACACTAAATACACATATATGATAGAAAATAATCCATTTTATTAATAATTATAATTTTGCCCCTAGAAGTGTATTACAAGTGTCAGCCAATTCTGGCTTCTTGGACACATATATCTAACAGTACGTTGGCTATAGCATGTTCATTATAGGAATTGGATTGCACCAATAAGAGGATCTATCTACCTTGGTAGATGAGTAGTATGTAAGCACACCAACTGGTATCACCTCTCCCTGATACCAATTGATGTTCCATGATATCGCTCGAATGCCAATCATCCTTGGCGCCACAAGCTTTGACACCATGTTGCGGAAGCCCGTGATCTTTAGCGTGGACCTGAAGGAACCTATGACATTCTCTATGGGCAGCAAACTATTGATCCTCTCCACCTGGATCTATAATGGGGCGCCTCCTTTCTTGGGCTTGAGCGAGATGCCCCCCTTCTCTAGGGCTTCTTCAAGAAACCTAGGACAGCAACTCTAGAGAGAAGAGAAGAAGAGAGTTGAGAGAGAAAAGGTCTGTATTCCACACCATAATGAAATCCTAATACAACCTATGTATTTATACAAGCCATTAGGCTTGACCAGAAAAACTCCTCGGCTAACACAATACATGAAGGCACTCACCGAGACCATGTACACCCATGTCTCCCATGCTCTCATCCTCTGGATTTGGACCCGACCCATACATGAATTAGCCCCCTTAGGACCTCTCAAACCAGGCCTTAAGAGCTCTAGGATCATCCCAAACCCTAGCCCAAAATAGACCCTCACATAACTCTTCCTGCACACTAAGTTGGCTCAGTCTCAGCACTGATCCAACTAAGTTCCACTAGGTTGGCTCAGTCAGAAACTGAACCTACCCAATCCTATGTCGTGCTAGCAGTCCCAAATGCATAGCTCTCTATTTTGCCTATGCATTGAGACTTAGCCGACCCAATTTTGTATTGAGTCGGCTAACCTATAGAAAATCTCCTTTCTATAGTTTTGATTCTCCGACTTTGGTTCCTTGCTTTACCTTGTGTCCCAGGTCTTCGAAGCACCAACCAAGCCTCTTGAGGCCCTCAAAACCTGGATTTCAAGCCCATGAAGTATTACATGCCACCTCCACCCTAGGACAACTACTATCCTAGCCCTAGGACTACACCTATCCTAGCCTCCCTAAAGCCCTCACCCTAGCTCCACCTATGGCCTCCCAAGGCTTGGGAGCACCACAAATCCTCACAATCCTCACTTTGATCCTTCCAAGCCTTGGAAAACCTCTCGATAATGCCCTCTTGCTCGATCACACTTTTTCTGTGCACTTAACAGCACCTATGCAAACATCACCTCCGCCAATTCTCTTCAGTTGTTGTGCACCCTTAAGGCCTTTGGGATGACCGTCTCCACAACTGAAGATCTTGACTTGCACCTCTGCACCATCCTAAAATTGTAGGATTCTTTCTGCTTAGTAGCTGCATCACTTTTTCTAGACTTTTCGGGAGAACCCGTAGCATTTCTATACTGGCACTCGCTACAAACCCTGATATGGTCTTCTCTGAACTATGCCTATCTTCCTACACATGCTGCTCCACCTGGAACTGTGCATCTCCAGCACTAGTGCTAAGATATCGACCCTCCCTCACCCCTCCGCTCTAAACTCATGTCAAATTCCTCTTCAATTGTGAAGCCACTTCTTCGGAGCTCCACCTATATCCAAAGTCCATCTGATGCCGCAGAAGCTGACTCTGTCACTGAATCGCTCGGGGCCAACCACCCAACACTGCACTACTAGGCCTGTCATTATACCTCGAACACCATCGCTACCCCTTTAAATCCTCCACACTCCGTGACCCCTTCGAAGCCATCTCGGATACCTGCGCAATCCGTAGGCATCTTTGAAACCCAAGATCTCATCTAACTCTTTTGAATCCAATGATTGAACCCTAGAGAATTCCATCCTAGTCCTTTTCTTCTACCCCTACACCAGCTATCACTTCAGTTGTGCCCAGAGAATCATCCCCCACCTGAACCATGACTCTTCCTGATGCTCCTATAGAAGAAATTTGATCCATGATACTCCCAACTATTAGAGATCTCCTGGTGCTACTTAAGACCTCCTGGCTTTTCCTAAGACATGCTCTCGATCTCCTTGAGGAGCCCTTTACACTATCTGCTGAGGTACACTCCTCGACTATTGCACCATCGAGCCTCTCTCAACTCCTATGCCTCCAAGGTAGCGCTCCTGCAGCACTCCAGTGCTCCTTAACTCATCTCTACATCGCTCTACAGCCATCCAGCCCTAACCTACTAGACCTTCATGGATCATCCATCTCCATCACTTCCAAGGCTTCATAAATCCATGCTCTAGTCTTACCACTGAATACATCTCCAACTACTTCCCCACCTTCCAGACATCGAAAGATGTATAGTCGCTTCTTTAGCCTTCCTTTGACCATTACCCCTTGGGAAACCTCTCTTCAATAGCCCTACACTGCCCATCTTTTTAGAGAACCCTGATTCTCTCTACTGAGATACCTCCCTTGGCTGTTGCATTATCGAGCCTCTCTCAGCCCTGCATCTCAAGGAAAATGCTATTGCAGCACTCCAATGCTTCCTGCCTGTTATATAACCATCATACACCCCAACCATTCCACCAAGACCGATCAGCAAATCATGCACCAAATCCTTCTACCATGAGAAAATCTCTTTTCGTTAATCCTCTCAACCTCCACCTTCAACTCATTGCTCTTGGTTGGCCAAACCACAGTAATAACAAACATAGATTTGAGACATACCATGAAATCCTTGTGCAGATTTTTGATTTCACCTTATACGACTTCTCCTTCCCTTTCATGCACCATCAGGCTCTGATACCAGATGTAAGCACACCAACTGGCATCACCTCTCCTGGATACCAATTGATGTTTCATGATATCGCTCGAATGTCAATCATCCTAGGCACCACAAGCTCCGATACCATATTACAGAAGCTCCTGATCTTTAGCACAGATCTGAAGGAACCTAGGACATTCTCTATGGGTAGCAAACCACCAATCCTCTCCACCTGGATCTGTGATGGGGTGCCTCCCTCCATGGGCTTGAGGGAGATGCTCTCCTTCTCTAGGGCTTCTTCAAGAACACTAAGGTGGCAACTCTAGAGAGAAGAGAAGAAGAGAGTTGAGGGAGAAAAGTTCTATATTCCACACCATAATGAAATCCTAATACAACCTTTGTATTTATACATAGCTATTAGGCCCGACCAAAAAAACTTCCTAGCTAACCCAATACATGAAAGCACTCACCGAGCCCATGTACACCCATGTCTTCCATGCTCTCATCCTCTGGATCTAGACCTGATCCATATATGAATTAGCCCCCTTAAGACCTCTCAAACCAGGCCTTAAGACCCCAAGGATCATCCTAGACCCTAGCCCAAAATAGACCCTTGCATTACTCTACCCGCGCATTGAGCTGACATAGTCTCAGCACTGAGCTAGCTAAGTTTCATTGGATTGGCTTAGTTTAAAACTGAGCCAGCTCAGTCTTGTGCCGTGCCAGTAGTTTCGAATGCATAGCTCTCTATTTTGCTTGTGAACTGAGACTTAGCCGACCCAATTTTGGATTGAGCAAGCTAACCTACAGAAAATCTCCTTTCTATAATCTTGATGCTTCAGCTTTGGTTCCTTACTTCACCTTGTGTCTCAGGTTTTCGAAGCACCAACCAAGCCCCTTGAAGCCCTCAATACCTGAACCTCAAGCTCGTGAAGAGCTATATGCCACCTCCATCTTAGGATAACTCTTGTCCTAGTCCTAGGACCACACTTATCCTAGCCTCCCCGAAGCCCTCACCCTAGCTCTGCCCGTGGCCTCCCAAGGCTTAAGAGCACCACAAATCCTCACAGAGTAGTCCTTTGATAATCATGAGATTGAGTCCTTAGGCCCATGGCCATGGTAGAGTGAAGATGATAGAAAGAGTTTCTATTAGGATTTCATATTGAATGCGAATCAAATGATTAATTCATATGATAGATGATGGATTTGACGAGTTCACCTTAACCCTAATTCTATCAAAATTTAAGATAGAAGAATCCAATCACACAGGTAACTACACTGAGAGGTTCATTTTTAGTTCTAATGGGTTGTCACCATATACTGCTTGGTACCACTAGTGGATTTTAGCAACAATTAGAATAATTTTGATGATCAATCATTCTAATTGTATGAATCAGAAAGGTTCTAGTCCGTCGAAAGGTATTTTGATGATGTCGATGATGGAGATCGCAACATGTCTCATTATCATATGGAATTGAACCTAACTAGGTCATACAAATAAGAATTTAGATTTGGATGTCTTCAATTGAGCTTACCTAATTTGATTGATTTTGATTAGATCCAATCAGGTTGAAGGTAATCATGCTAGCACACGATTGAGCCTGAATTTCTACTTCGATAATCTTTCTGATTCATCACAATAGAGTCAAATTTTATTTGACTCATTCAAGTCCAGATTAGGTTAATTGTAGAAATTAAATCCATTCATAGTCAAATTGGACTAGGATCAAAAGTTGACCTATTTGAGAGAATTGAAAATCACTTGATTAAATGCTTTTAGATAACTTTTTAGAAATTATTTTGACCTAATTTTTGGGTATATTATAGAGCATGAATTATACATTAGTTGTACCAAATTTTTTAATTTTTGAAGGTGTCTAGGCTGAGTTATGATAGAGTTTGATTTGGATCAAACTCTTGAGGAAAGAGTCCTAGGCGTAATGGACTCTTCCTTATCGACTCATGCTAACACCTTTTTGAATTAATTTTGGTGATAGAACCAGATGAGATCTGGTGGTTTTTCATGGAGAATGATCCCTAGAGTCCCATTGATCAAATAATAAGTGATTTGGTCAAAGAAGGACTCTAGATGACATTGGGTTTGAGAAACCTTTCTCATGCCATTATGAAGAGTCACACAAAATATTTTTTTCATATCTATAAAAAGCTAGATCTTTGATATTCCATGCCCCTCTATCCTCTCTCTCCCTCTCTTCTACATGCCTAAAAGGTTAGGCACAAATCTGAGTTGAAGATCCAAGGCTTTTGGCACAAGATTCAGGATCTATGTGATGGTGTTTGTGAGACGGATATGCTGCATTCAAAAATTTTTTGAAGGACTTTCAGATCAGATTCAGATCTAATCTTTGGAGGAGAGATTCATGAGGAGAAGTCGTTCAGATGCTGCCCAAGTGGATATCGTTGGAGGCTAAGCACGAGCATGGCTCATTCCAGAACCTTAGGACAGATCAGGATCATCATAGGATAATCTAATTATCCAAAATAAGGTATAAAATTAAATTAGATTTAATTTTATTTTAATCTTAATATCAGATCTTAAAGGATCAGATCTAAGATATCTCAAATTTGATTATGATCTTGAATGAAAAAATTTTAAAATATTCTTTCAGATCTAATTAGATCTGCATGATCCTGCAGCGGAAAACAAGATTTTTTCTTCAACTAGTTTTAGAGCCAGTTTAGCAGTTCTTCAGATCTATCTTAGATCTAATTTTATTTTTATTTATGATCTAATATTAAAAATTTTAGATATCACATCATATGTGACTAGATCTAAAATCAAAAGATTAAAAAAAATTGAACCATTTAGATCTAATATATATGAGACACATGACTAGATTAGGTATAGAATAGTTCTATGTATAGTCTAGTATGATCATGTATTTAATTTGATTATATATAATTTTAAATTTATTTTATTTTTTTGATATTATAATTATTGTAACTAGATCTAAAAAATAAAAAATAAAATTTTTAATTTTTATTTTATTTCATATGAGATATGAAAGATGCATGCTTAGACTATTTATAGAATAGTTCTACAAGATGTCTAGAATAGTTTTAATTTTGGTATGATCAAATTTAAAATTTTATCTTTTATATTTAATATATGATATTTTAGATCTAAAAGTATACATATTGATGATACATGAGATATATGTAAGACATGTATTAGTTAGATCATTTTATATGTCATATATGTTCTAACTAGTTTTATAGTAAAAAATTATATTTCTGATTAAGAAGTTCTCCATGACCATCCGATCATAAGAATAAAGTAGGATTTAAAGATCCTCTCCTTCCATTCAATGAAATATTCTTATGGCTTGTAGGGGTGCTGCACGTTCATCCTTAATCAGAAATCAGAACTTATTTTTCTGCAAAATCTAGATCCTGAAATCCTAGCATTTTTATTACATATTTTTTTATGAACCCAAAACTCAATTAAGAATTATGATTATGAAATTAATTAGTTCTAAAAGTTATGAATTTTTAGATCTAAGATATATTTATAAAATTGGGTTCGAACTTGGATAGCTCAATTAGGTCTAGCAGCTGATCAAACCAAATCCAGAGTTGGTTAGGTGGGATCAAAGAAAGCTTAGATTTGACAAGCCTAATAGGATTAAGTCTGAGTCAAGATTGATTCATATTGAGATGTGACTTGATCAAGTTAAGACCTAATTTGGCTCCATGTTTCAAGTCTAGATTGTAGGCTAACCCAATTGATTCTTATTCGACAATTTGGTGTCTAAGGTAAGTCTGGCAGATATGATCGACTGATTTTTAATTGGGAGCTACTTGATCTAAATGCATTCTTATTGAGTTAATGGCATATTCTTTCCACTGATGTCACTTACTTGATTATTTTTGTCGACCTAGTTTTGATTTGAGGTGGCTATCAATTCGAGCCAACCCATGCTACTAAGTTAGTCATAGTTATTATGACTAAGTCAAGTCATGTTTATGGAGACCTAAATTAAATCTTTTTGAGAAAACATTAAGTCTAAGTCTTCCACCATTGTAGATTTGCAGGCCCTTCCCGAGATTGATTATTCTCAACTGGATGTAGTGGTTCAGTTGCTCTGGGAAGATACAACCATGTCTATTAGGCATTGGATGCAATGAGTTGGAGGATGGGTTGGGCTCAATATTTTGGATATGATGAGGGATCCAATCAAGAATTCAATTCGTGCAAATGGTTGGTCTGACTTAACTAAGGAGTAGATCAATATTTCAGGTATGGTGAGACTCATGAATTAGAGATCAGGTTAGGGTGCACCATGATTAGAGAATCATTGGACAAGAGTTATTCAATCATTGGTTGATCCATCACCACTAATTGTTAGGTGAGGTGGTGAGTCAGTTGGTGGGACCACACCAGCCACTAGAAATCAATAATTGCAGAGATTTTTGCATCTCTACCAAGAGAGTGTAGGGATCCGAATAAATAGTAAGAGCCTAATTTATTTAAAAATGAAACTCCTAAATAAATTGGTTATGTCTAATTATAAATTCTAACTAGAAACTTTGACTCTCTATAGGAAGATGTCTGCGTCCAACCCACTAGCCCATATCCTGGACACCCATAGACTGACCGGATCCAAGTACAAGGATTGGCTTCGAAACTTCAAAATTATTTTGGATTTTGAGAAGTTAACTCATGCATTGGAACAGGATCCTTCCACCTTACCAGTCCATCCATCCACTGATCAGAGAGAGTTTCTTGAGAAGTGGATGGATGAAGATAACAAATCTAGGTATTATATGTTAGGCTTGATGTTTGATGAGCTCTAGCACCAACATGAAGATATTATGACTAGCCACCAAATGTTAGCTGACCTACAAGAGTTTTTTGGTGAACAGAGTCGCGCAGCCAAATATCAAGTCACTAAAAGACTATTTAAGGCTCAAATGCATGATGGACAGTCGGTCCAAGATTATTATCTTATGATGATCAAGGACTTAGAAGAGCTTGAGAAACTCGGTGTCATGTTAGATCAGGATTTGTAAACTGATATAATTCTACAGCCTTAACTGATGCGTATGGACAGCTTATCATGAACTACCATATTCATAAACTTTAGAATACCTTGGTTGAGCTCATGAATATGCTGGTTACTATTGAGCTTTCTATGAAAGGTTCTAAATGCTCAGTACTTACTGTGGAGCGAACTTCTTTCAAGAGAAAGTCTTTTAGAAAGAAGAAGTCAGTGAAGAAGTAGGAAGTGGATGGTGGGAACAAGAAGGCAGAGCTAAAGAAGAAGACCACTGATAAAGAAAAATATTTCCATTGCAACATTGATGGCCATTGGAAGCGAAACTACCCTCTTTTCCTGGCCAGCTTACGAACAAGTAGGAAGAAGGACCTTCTGAAAGAATGCTCATCATTGAGTCTGTCGAGCAAAACATGAATGCTATTGGATCAAAATGATCTAGAGATAGTGTTAATGATAGGTACTTGTGGCACCTTAGGCTTGGTTATATAGCTGAAGATAGGATTAATAAATTAGAAAAATCTGAGCTAATAGGTCTATTGACTTTCGAGTCATATCAGATTTATGAATCATGCCTTCATGGCAAAATGATCAAGCTCCCTTTTATAGGACATGGGGAAAGGGCCATAGACCTGCTTGCCTTAGTACATACTAATGCATGCGGCCCATCTGATGTGCTAGTCAGGGGCAATTACATCTACTTCAACATCTTTATTGATGATTTATCTCAATACGGGTATGTGTATTTGATGCGACACAAATTTAAAGCTTTTGAAAAGCTTAAGGAATTCAGACTCGAAGTAGAAAATAAACAGAAAAATCCATTAAGATTCTTCGATCAGATCGATGAGGCGAATACCTTAGTCGAGAATTCCTAGCCTATCTTAAGGATAATAGCATAATCTCTCAATGGACTCCACCTGGAATGCCTCAACTCAATGGTATTTTAGAATGGAAAAATCAGATCCTATTAGATATGGTCTAATCCATGATGAGTTTCATGAACCTTTCTAAGTTTCTTTAGAGACATAGTTTGCTGACCGCTATATATCTACTGAATAGGATTCCATCTAAAATTATTCCTACCACACCGTATGAGATATGACATGGTAAGAAACCAAGTTTGAGTCATCTCAGAATTTAGGGTTGTTCGATCCATGTCAAGAGACAGCAAGTAGATAAATTAGAGTCTAGATCCTTTAGAGCTCAATTTATTAGATATCCTAAAGAGTCATTAAATTATTTTTTATCTCTCAAAAGATCATAATGTGATTGTGAGTCGACACACCATCTTTCTTGAAAAATAATGTATTCAAGATGGTGGTATCGGAAGATAGATTAGGCTTGAGAAGAAAGTCACCCAAGAGCCATGAGCCAAGGAACGTATGGAACCCAATCAGATTGAGCCAGTCCAATCACTACCTCATCCACGTCATAGATTAGAAAGGATTTTCCATCCCCCTAAAGATACTTAAGTACTATTT
Source organism: Cocos nucifera (assembly GCA_006176705.1). Lineage (NCBI taxonomy): Eukaryota > Viridiplantae > Streptophyta > Magnoliopsida > Arecales > Arecaceae > Cocos > Cocos nucifera. Next base: position 35,162 of record QRFJ01001418.1, read on the forward strand.
TAGAGGACGTAGAGAAAATGTTCCTCATAAGAAAAGCGTTTCATGGTGATGGTCCCAGAACCTATGACGAGGTGATATCTGATATCGACTTTGAGAAATGGTTAAAGATAATAAAATCAGAGATTGACTCAATGCGCTCGAATCATGTCTGAATCTTGGTAGATCCACCAAAAGATATAGTACCTATTGGGTGTAAATACATCTTCAAGAGAAAGATAGGTGTTGATGGGAATGTAGAAACATTCAAAGTAGGACTCGTAGCGAAAGGGTATAGTCAGCATGAATGTATTGACTATCAAGATACTTTTTCACCAATAGCCATTATCAAATCCATCCGCATATTGTTTGCTGTTACAGCCTATTTTGATTATAAAATATAGCAGATGGACGTGAAAATAGTATTTTTAAATGGATATCTTGAGGAAGATATGTATATGGAATAGCCACTTGGTTTCACATCCAGTGATAATGATCACAAGGTATGCAAACTACAAAGGTCCATATATGAACTTAAGCAAGCATCTCGGAGTTGGAATGCTCATTTCAATGATATGATCAAATCCTTTGGATTCATCAAGAATGAGGAAGAGTTCTGTGTTTTCAAAAAGATCAATGGTGATAGGTTTGGTGTACATGACGGAAGCATGGATTTCAAAGCAAAATATGAAATCAAAATAAACCAAACCCAAAACCCTAGGACCACCTTATTAGCAATTAAATCATATATCATGCATTTGTAATATAAAAGAAAGTATTAGAACATACCTCTTATCGCTAAACCCTAAATTAACCCTGATTATCGATAGTAGTCTGTCAGGGGTTCCACCAGGTGCCCACGTGTTCACCCTCCAACGTTAATCCACATAGAGACTTGATCAAGACACCAGCACCTCTGATTTATATAATTAAAATTCTTGTAATAAGAACTTCAATTAAATGGGCAAGACCTTCTTAAGCCTTTTTGTCACCTTCCTTGCCTTTCCTTATCTATCTTTCTTTTTCTTTTGTCTTCTTAATTTTCCTTCCTAATCTCTTAGTCTTAAGATGACTTCTTATCCTTATAAAGACAAGGTCTAGACAAGAGAATTGAAGAAAGAAAATTGGACAAAAAGAAACTCTTGTAAGAAAGAATAGATAATGTTCACCTCCTCGGACTCTTGATGCACACCCTAATTTATAATTTACGTAAGGATGCCAACAAAAATCTCATGCCCTTTCCTTATCCATTTCTCATGCCCCATCAGCCAATCTCATGCCTTATCAAAAAAAATGAGATATAGACTTAGTCCAAGAGGTGTCCTAAAGCAGAAAAACTCTCTGGACTAATTCTACGTATTTTTTATGAAGAGTCACGATGCTTCATCCTTGGCGCCACCCTTTTCATCCATTAGATCATGAAACAAAGCCATCCAATGGCTCTAAAAAGGGATGCCCATTCAACAAGAAGGTGTGGAAGAAAAAGTTTGAATAGTCAAAGTCCCAAGAGCTTTTGACTTGGTCTAAGAGATGTCAAGGAGTAGGCGGCATGGGGTCTTGAGCGACAAGGTATCTTAGGCGACAAAACAACATGGGTAAAAAAATTTAAAAGGATAAAAAGTCTTTTATCTATAGAAGGACTCTGCTGTGCTCCATATCTGATGTCCATGTCAATTAAAAAAAAATTATGTGACATAATATATGAGAAAAGTCAAAGAAGGTAGGCGTTATCATATTCCATGCGCCAAATTATCCTTTGCGCATGAAATACTTCCCACACGCAAGAGAGAGACTCTCTGGCATGTGGGATGTAGATATGAGGCACCCAATCTAAAGTCCAATCAATCTAGATTAATCCAACTTAAGACCAAATCCTATTTGGCTCAAATCGATCTAAATTAGCCCAAATCAGAAGCTGATTCGAATCCAATTCGAATCCTGGTGCTAGGATTTGCTCTATGTGCTAGCATATTTATCTTGAAAACATGGTCTAATCTAATTAGACCATTAATCAATTCTCTTTGTGTGTGACCCATTGGGTTCCACATCTAACCAGCAGTGAGTTTGGGTGTGATTTGACCTAATCTGGTTAGAACTCAACGAAATCGATTTAGGTCAAAACTAGCCAATCCAATTTGACTTAAATTAGAACACTTTCTAATTTAATGATCAAATTAAAATTTTAACTTGATCGAACTCACAAGACATGATTGTCATCTCGCATCGTATCATGACTATCTAAAAGATGTGAAATTTTGATGGAAATACCAAACATACCCTTCAGTGAAATTTACCATGCAACTAGATCCTTCGATCTCCTTGCATCCTGAATATAACTCTAGGTATGGAAATATGTCAACCTCAATATCATATTCATTTCTCTTTCAATCTTATGATAATGATTCATTTAATAAAATATTAGAAACCATTTTTAATCATGCTTTGATCCAAGTCTTCTTTAATCATTATTTATTTGAAGCAGGTAGGATGCTATTTCCTCTTACCAGGAAAGATCGATTCCATGTTAACCTACTCACAACCTTCATATATATAAGCTACCATATCCAGAATATCCCATACATAACTAAGTCATGAAGGAGTTTGAACCAAAAATATGGATTTATATAGATAAGATTCTATGATAGTTTCAAGTCAAAGGATTACATGCACGAATTCCACTATGAGAACCATCTATTGACATGTAGATAAGACTCCATTAGATATTCTCAATTTGGATCAATTCAGTGAACTCATTCTCTAATCAGCACCCACATTCTTGTATTAGTGTCACACACAGGTTATTGTGAGATCAATCATGCTCTTAATTGAGTATACGAAGAATGTGTTAGTCTTACCGAAAAACATTGATTCCTAACTTAATGTCTCATCGACTAGGAATATTTAAATTAGGATTTTAAGATTTTAGGTCTCACTAGTATGATCTCATCATAATCCTAAAATCATAGCCCTAATTTATAGGGTTCATCATAAGACACTGCATATGATGAAATAATTGCCTTTATTTAAAAATGTCATTACATGAGTCTGGAAGACAAAGAACTTCCCAAAAATAAATTGGCTTGAGGGCATAATCCTTTCAATCTCCCACTTGCACTAAAGCCAATTGTCCTTATATTTTAATCCCACACAATCAAGGTGGTAATCAAATAGTTGTAGTGGTAAAGCCTTAGTCAATGGATCTGCTATGTTGTTCTTTGTATCTACTTATTCTATGACTACATCTTGTCTTTCAATAATTTCTCGAACGAGATGGAAGCATCTCAGAATGTGTTTAGATTTATGATGAGACCTTGGTTCCTTTGCTTGAGCTATAGCTCTAGTATTATCACAGTAAAGTGTTACTGGTCTCTCAATTTTAGGAATAATTTTCAATTCAGTGATGAACTTTTTCATCCAGATAGCATCCTTGGCGGCTTCACTTACAACTATGTATTCTACTTCAGTGGTTGAGTCAGCTACAGTTGGTTGCTTGGTACTCTTCCAACTCACTGCTCCACCATTCAGAGTAAGACATACCCTAAAATGGATTTGCTATCATCTGGGTCTGATTGAAAACTAAAATCAGAATATGCTTCTAGTTTAAGATCAAAACCACCATATACAAGAAAAATATCTTTAGTCCTTCTTAAGTACTTAAGAATATTTTTCATAGCTTTCCAATGATTCTCTCTTAGATCAACTTGAAATCTACTTGCAATGCCTAAAGCATAAGCAACATCAGGCCTTGTACATAACATGGCATATATTATTGATCCAATAGCCAAAGCATAAGGAACAGAACACATTCTATTTCTCTCTTTAGGTGTCTTTGGAGATATCTTTTTAGAGAGATGTATGCCTTGACTTATGGGTAAATAACCTCTTTTACTCCCATCCATATTGAATCTTCTCAGTATTAAGTCAATGTACCTTGATTAGGACAAGCCTAGCATCCTCTTAGATCTATCTCTATAGATCTTTATACCTAGTATATAGGATGCTTCTCCCAAATCTTTCATGGAAAGCTTATTTGATAGCCATAATTTGATTGATTGTAACATTGGGATATCATTCCCAATGAGGAGTATATCATCTACATACAGAACCAAGAATACTATTGTTCTCCCACTAGTTTTCTTGTATACACATGGTTCATCCACATTCTTGATAAAACCAAACTCTTTTATTGTTTCATCAAAATGGATGTTCCAACTCCTTGATACTTGCTTTAATCCATAAATGGATCTCTTAAGTTTGCATACCTGATTTGGTCTCTCATTTGACTCAAATCCTTCTGGCTGTGACATATAGACTTTCTCCTCAAGAAAACCATTAAGGAAGGCAGTCTTTACATCCATTTACCATATTTCATAGTCGTGGTATGCTGCTATAGCAAGCATAATCCGGATAGATTTCAGCATGGCCAAAGGTGAAAATGTTTCATCATAATCAATCCCTTGTTTTTGCCTAAAATCCTTAGCCACTAGTCTGGCCTTATAGGTTTCAATTTGACCATCAGGTCCATTATTTTTCTTAAAAATCCATTTGCATCCAATAGAATTTATATCCCTTGGTGCATCCACCAAAGTCCATTCTTTGTTGGTATGCATGGATTCTATTTCGAATTGCATGGCAGCCAGCCATTTGTAAGAGTCCTTACTTTTGACTACTTTCATAAAGGTCAGAGGTTCATCATTCTCAATGACTTGGGCTTCATTGTTCTCAATAATGAACCCATACCTAACAGGTGTATTTCTTACTCTTTTAGACCTACGGATAGGAGTTATGTGTTTTGGTTCTTTTATGTGATTACTGAAGGAAAATTCTGATTTTCCAATCCAGGTTCGTTCAGATCTGATCAGATCAAGAGATATATTTCAAAAATTTTTTTCTTTGATCTATATCAGATATGGGATATTTTAGATATGATTCTTATTATTTTAATAAATAAAATAAAATAAGAATAAATTAAATCAAATTTAATTTACCTGATTTGGGTAATCCTATTACCCGTTGATGATCATATTTGCAGCGGAAGGTTCTGGATCTAGCCATGCAAGCGCCTAGCCTCTATCGGTATCCACTTAGACTGGATCTGGAGATCCTCTTCTTCTCTATCACGCCTCCAAAAATCAGATCTGGATCTGATCTGGAGGATCTTCAAAACTCCTTTTGAAGATCAGCAGTCGTCCTTTGCAGCAGCGCAGCCTTCTAGCTTTCAGTCGCCTTTCTTTGATCTGGATTGCACCAACCAAGGTCCAAAACTCCTTTTGGATGTGGAGAGGAGAGGGAGAAGGTGAGTTTGGCATGGAGGAAGAAGGGAGAGGCAGCCTTGGGGCATGGGGTTTCTCTATTCTCTATTAGAATCTGAGTTGGGCATAGGGTCTTATTTATAGACTGACTGTGATCCAACTTCTCTTCTTCCCAACCAATCACAACCCTTTGTGAAATCAGATCTAAATCTGATTGGTGGGAATAGAGTCCCCTGGATTCCTCCTTAGAGGGTGCCTAAGACCAGTCAAAGTTGGTTCTTAGGAGAACTCTAATTGGAATCCAAAAAGGAGATGGAGTCCTTGTCCAACAAGGACTCCTAGGCGCCTCCAACTTGGGCACACGCCAAGGGTGGCGTGCGCCCTCTTCCTTGCCAGGTTCTGGATAGGGGACAGGCCCCCACCAGCTCTCCAATAGGTGCATGACATGTGGTCAAAAGTCAAAGTGTCAATGGTCAACGTTTGACCAGTCAAAGGTAGACTTTTGACCAAAGTCAAAGAACAAGAAATGGCAGGTAATGTCTTACAAAATAAGACAACCTTTTCTGACTTGGACAACCTCCAGTCAGACCATATGAAGGCCTCTGATTGAGCACAAACTCCTTTGGCTCAGATCAGGACAACTTATTTATGATAGTAAAAGAAGAACGTTAGGTTCAATCGAGTGCTAGCACGATTTTCTTGAACCTAATTGAATCTCATTCAGATCAATTGAACTAGATCAGTTCAATTGATGATCACCAGATTCAAACCCTTGTTTGTGTGACCCAGTTAGGTTCAGTTCTGTATGGTAATGGGATATGTCATGATCTCTATCATCGACATCATCGAAACTCCTTTCGATGGATCAGAACTCTTCTGATTCGAACAGCTAGAATGATCGATCATCTAAATCATTCTAATTGCTCCCAAAATCCACCAGTGACACCTAGCAGTATATGGTGGCAACCCATCAGAGCTGAATGCGAACCTCTTGGTGCAGCTACCTGTGTGATTAAGTTCTTCTATCTTGAGCCCCGATCAGATTAGGGTTAAGGTGAACTCGTCAAACCCTAGTCTCTGTCATATGATGTAATCATTCGATTCGAGTCCAATGTGAAAATCTAAATAGAAACTCTTTCTATTATTTCACTCTGCCATGGCCATGGACTTCTGGACTTGATTCTCATGATTCATCATAGGGCTGCTCCTCTACCACCGAGGTAGATAGATTCCATCTTGATGCAATCCAGTTCCTACAATGAACATGCTATAGCCAACATACACCTCAGGGTTCCATATGGCTAGGAGATCGAGTAATGGTGTAGTCAAACTATAACACCCTCAAGGTGAACTGCCGATGCACCTCAGGTCAAAGAACCAGACACACTACTGCAGCATCGAGTCAGTCATTGACGAGAAGGTAGACTTCCCTAATGACTACTCGAGGTGGTCACGCTCAGTGCCCTCGTTCTCTAACGAGTACCTGTACTCTCGCTCCGGTGTCTCCACACCGTAGACTCAAGACTCATCTACTAAAGAGAAGCGATTGTACACCAACCTTCCGGATCAATCACCATCCTCGTGATGATCCTATGGTCGGGAGCATTTTATGAGTTAATAATGATTATTCATGTCTTAAATTTTCAACTCTTGAAAATATGAATTATCATTACCATTAACTCAAAGGATGTATCACAGACACTAAATACACATATGTGATAGAAAATAACCCATTTTATTGATTATAGTCAAAATTATAATTTTGCCCCTAGAAGTGTATTACAAGTGTCAGCCAATTCTGGCTTCTAGGGCACATATATCTAACAATCTCCCACTTGTCCTAAAGCCAATTGGCTACAAGTCTAAGTCCCATCTTCTCAAGGTGGGCTTCGATCTTCTGCTGGCCCAACGGCTTTGTAAGTGGGTCTGCCACATTATCTGTGGAGTTGACTCTCTTGACCTCGACGTAACCCTTCTCGAGGTAATCGCGGATGAGGTGGTATCGCCGCTCAATGTGCTTGGATTTCTGGTGAGACCTCGGCTCCTTAGCAAGGGCTATGGTGCCATTGTTGTCGCAGTATAGAGGAATGGCATCTGATGGCATTACTCTAATTTCTGCAGCAAACTTCTTGTACCAGAATGCTTCCTTCGCAGCCTCTGATGCAGCGATATATTCTGCTTCCATGGTGGAATCTGCTATCACCATTTGCTTGGAACTCTTCCAGCTGACAGCACCACCATTGCACACAAACAGACTCCCAGATGTCGACTTTCGATCATCTATATCGGACATGAAATCCGAGTCTGTGTATCCCTGGACTTGGAGTTCTCCATTACCAAAGACCAACATCATATCCTTAGTTCTTCTCAAGTACTTAAGGATACATTTCACAGAAGTCCAGTGTTCTTCACCTGGATTTGACTGATATCTGCTTGTGACACTCACAGCATGGGCTATATCAGGTCGTGTACATAGCATGGCATACATGAGGCTCCCTATTGCAGAAGCATAAGGGATCTTGCTCATGCATTCTATTTCCTCAGGTGTGCTAGGGCACATCTTCTTGGAAAGATGAATACCATGTCTGAAGGGTATTAATCCCCTCTTAGAGTTTTCCATACTAAACCTCTTTAGTACTTTCTCTATGTACATCTTCTGTGAAAGTCCTAGCATCCTATTCGGTCTATCCCTATAGACCTTAATTCCTAGAATAAAGGATGCTTCACCTAGGTCTTTCATGGAGAATTCCTTGGACAACCATAATTTGACTGTTGTCATCATGGGAATATCATTCCCAATAAGGAGGATGTCATCCACGTACAATACGAGGAAGACAACAGCGCTCCCACTGACCTTTTTGAAAACACATGGTTCCTCTTCATTTTTGATGAAACCAAATGTTTTGATCACATCATTGAAATGAGTGTTCCAGCTCCGAGATGCTTGCTTAAGTCCATATATGGACCTTTGCAGCTTGCAAACCTTGTGATCAGTATCACTGGATGTGAAACCTAGCGGCTGTTCCATATAGATATCTTCCTCAAGATATCCATTTAAGAATGTCGTTTTCACGTCCATTTGCCATATTTCATAATCGAAATAGGCTGCAACGGCAAGCAATGTGCGGATGGATTTTAGCATAGCCACTGGGGAAAAGGTATCCTGATAGTCAATGCCTTCGCATTGACTATAACCTTTTGCCACTAGTCTAGCCTTGAATGTCTCCACATTCCCATCTGCACCAATCTTTCTCTTGAAGATCCATTTACACCCAATAGGTACTATAGATCTTCCAAGGAAAAAGGCACGCGTGCGTTTGTTAGATATATGTGCCCTAGAAGCCAGAATTGGCTGACACTTGTAATACACTTCTAGGGGCAAAATTATAATTTTGACTATAATTAATAAAATGGGTTATTTTCTATCACATATGTGTATTTAGTGTCTGTGATACATCCTTTGAGTTAATGGTAATGATAATTCATATTTTCAAGAGTTGAAAATTTAAGACATGAATAATCATTATTAACTCATAAACAGCTCCCGACCATAGGATCATCACGAGGATGGTGATTGATCCGGAAGGTTGGTGTACAATCGCTTCTCTTTAGTAGATGAGTCTTGAGTCTACGGTGTGGAGACACCGGAGCGAGAGTACAGGTACTCGTTAGAGAACGAGGGCACTGAGCGTGACCACCTCGAGTAGTCATTAGGGAAGTCTACCTTCTCGTCAATGACTGACTCGATGCTGCAGTAGTGTGTCTGGTTCTTTGACCTGAGATGCATCGGCAGTTCACCTTGAGGGTGTTATAGTTTGACTACACCATTACTCGGTCTCCTAGCCATATGGAACCCTGAGGTGTATGTTGGCTATAGCATGTTCATTGTAGGAACTGGATTGCATCAAGATGGAATCTATCTACCTCGGTGGTAGAGGAGCAGCCCTATGATGATCATGAGAATCAAGTCCAGAAATCCATGGCCATGGCAGAGTGAAATAATAGAAAGAGTTTCTATTTAGATTTTCACATTGGACTCGAATCGAATGATTACATCATATGACAGAGACTAGGGTTTGACGAGTTCACCTTAACCCTAATCTGATCGGGGCTCAAGATAGAAGAACTTAATCACACAGGTAGCTGCACCAAGAGGTTCGCATTCAGCTCTGATGGGTTGCCACCATATACTGCTAGGTGTCACTGGTGGATTTTGGGAGCAATTAGAATGATTTAGATGATCGATCATTCTAGCTGTTCGAATCAGAAGAGTTCTGATCCATCGAAAGGAGTTTCGATGATGTCGATGATAGAGATCATGACATATCCCATTACCATACAGAACTGAACCTAACTGGGTCACACAAACAAGGGTTTGAATCTGGTGATCATCAATTGAACTGATCTAGTTCAATTGATCTGAATGAGATTCAATTAGGTTCAAGGAAATCGTGCTAGCACTCGATTGAACCTAACGTTCTTCTTTTACTATCATAAATAAGTTGTCCTGACTGAGCCAAAGGAGTTTGTGCTCAATCAGAGGCCTTCATATGGTCTGACTGGAGGTTGTCCAAGTCAGAAATAGGTTGTCTTATTTTGTAAGACATTACCTGCCATTTTTGGTCACCTGCCATTTCTTGTTCTTTGACTTTGGTCAAAAGTCTACCTTTGACTGGTCAAACGTTGACCATTGACCCTTTGACTTTTGACCACATGTCATGCACCTATTGGAGAGCTGGTGGGGGCCTGTCCCCCTGCCAGAACCTGGCAAGGAGAAGGGCGCACGCCAAGGGTGGCGTGAGCCCAAGTAGGAGGCGCCTAGGAGTCCTTGTTGGACAAGGACTCCACCTCCCTTTTGGATTCCAATTCAGAGTTCTACTAAGAATCCAAGTTTGACTGGTCTTAGGCGCCCTCTAAGGAGGAATCCAGGGGTCTCTATTTCCAACCAATCAGATTTAGATCTGATTTCACAAAGGGTTGTGATTGGTTGGAGAGGAAGAGGAGTTGGATCACAAGAGTCTATAAATAAGACCCTGCGCCCAACCCTAATTCCAATGCAATTGAGATACGCCCCAAGGCTGCCTCTCCCCTCCTTCTCCATGCCATAGTCTCTTCTCCCTCTTGCTCTCCACGTCCAAAAGGTGTTTTGGACTTAGGTTGGTGCGATTCAGATCAAGGAAAGGCGATCAAAAGCAAGAAGGCTGCGCTGCTGCAAAAGGACGACTGCAGATCTTCAAAAGAGTTTTGAAGATCCTCCAGATCAGATCCAGATCTGATTTTTGGAGGTGTGATAGAGAAGAAGAGGATCTCCAGATCCAACCCGAGTGGATACCGGTAGAGGCCAGGCGCTTGCGTGGCTAAGATCCAGAACCTTCCGCTGCAATCAGGATCATCTACAGGGTAATAGGATTACCCAAATCAGGTAAATTAAATTTGATTTAATTTATCTTATTTTATTTTATTTATTAAAATAATAAGAATTCAGATCTAAAATATATCAAGATCTGATTGAGATCAAGAGAAAATTTTTGAAATATATCTCTTGATCTGATCAGATCTGAACGAACCTGGACCGGGAAATCAGGATTTTCCCTTCAACTGGTATCAGAGCCATGGTTCTAAAATTGTTTAGATCTGATTTTAAATTTTATTTTAATTAGAAAATAAAGTGATTTTCAGATGTCACATGAGATGTGATCAGATCTGAAATCAGAAAAAATTAAAATTAAATGATTTGGATCTAAGAATTATGAAAGATATGCATGACTAGTTCTAGAATAGAATAGTTCTATAGAATAGTTTTGCATGTCTTTGATTTAATCTGATTAAATCATATTTTAGATCTTTTATTTACTATTTTTTGATATTATAAGTGTTATAATAACATCTAAATAAATAGCAAATAAAAATTATTTAATTTTAAATATCATATGAGATATGATTGATGCATGTCTAGACTAGTTGTAGAATAGTTCTACATAATTGTCTAGATTAGAATTTATTTTGATTAGATCAATTTAAATCTAATTTTTTAGATTATTATGAGATAATTTAGATCTGAAAATATGCATGATTTGATACATGAGATGTATGCAAAATATGCCATGATTAGATCTAAATTTGTATATGAGATATATGATATAGATCTAATAACTGTTTTGTAGTATTTACATGTTCCTGATTAAGGCGTTCCTCTTGGCCGTCCGGTCATAAGAACGAAGAAGGGTTTAAAGGCCCTCTCTTCCCATTCGATGGGGTGTTCTTATGATGTGTAGGGGTGCTGCGTGTTCGTCCTTAATCAGAAACCCAAAACTTACTTTCTGCAAAACCCTAGATCCTGAAACCCTAGGATTTATTGTGCATATTTTGTTTATGAACCCTAACTTAATTAAGAATTAAGTTTATGGAAATATTAATTAGGTCTAAAATTGAGAATTTTCAGATCTAAGACATATTCATAATACTGGGTTCGGGCTTGGGTAGCTCAATTAGGTCTAAGCGGTTGATCAAACCGAATCAAGAGTTGGTTAGATGGGATCAACAATGCTTAAATTGACCAGCCTAATAGGATTAAGTCTGGGTCAAGATCGAGTCACGATCAAGCAAGACCTAATTAGGCTCAGAGGTTAGAGTCTGGATTGTAGGCTAACCCAATTGGTTCTGACTCAACAATTTGGTGTCTAAGGTAAGTTTGGCACATACGACCGACTGGTTTTTAATTGGAAGCTACTCGACCTGAATGCGTTCTTGTACGAGTTAATGGCATATTCCTTCCACCGGTCTCACTTACCTGGCCATATCTGTTGACACAGTTCTGATCTGAGGTGGTCAATAATCCGAGCTAACCCATGCCACTAGGTTAGTCATAATTGTTATGACTAAGCCAAGTCTAGTTTAATGAGACCTGAATCAATTCTCCCTAAGAAAAGATTAAGTCTGAGGTCTTCCACCATTGTAGATGTGCGGGCCCTTCCCGGGGTTGATTGTTCTCGGCTGGATACAGTGGCTCAGTTGCACCGGGAAGATGCAACCATGTCTATTAGGCATTGGATGCTATGGGCTGGAGGATGAGTTGGGCTCAATATTTCCGGATACGGTGAGAGACTCAATTAGGAACCCAGTCTATGCAAATGGTGGGTCTGACTTAACTAAGGAAGTGGATCAATATTCCGGATACGGTGAGATTCATGAATTAGAGACCAAGTTTGGGTGCACCATGATTAGAGAATCATTGAACAAGAGTTGTTCACTCATTGGCTAACCCATCACCAATAACTGTTAGGTGAGGTGATGAGTCAGTTGGTGAGACCGCACCACCCACTAGAAATCATTAATCATGGAGATTTTTCGCATCTCTACAGAGGGAGTGTAGGGATCCGAGAAAATAGTGGGAGCTAATTTGTTTAAAAATAAAATTCCCTAAACAAATTGGTCAAGTCAAAATTACAGTATCTAACTAGAATCTTTGACTCTCTACAGGAAAATGTCTGCGTCCAACCCATTGGCACGTATCCTGGACACACATAGACTGACTGGACCCAATTATAAAGATTGGCTCAGGAACTACAAAATTATTTTGGGTTCAGAGAAGTTAACACATGTTTTGGACCAGGACCCTCCCACCTTACCAGCTCGTCCATCCACTGAACAGAGAGCGTCTCTGGAAAAATGGATTGACGAAGATAATAAGGCCAGATATTACATGTTGGGCTCGATGTCTGATGAGCTCCAGCGCCAACATGAAGATATCGGGACTGCTCGCCAAATGTTGGCTCACCTGCAGGAGATGTTTGGTGAACAGAGTCGCGCAGCCAAATATCAAGTCACGAAATGACTTTTTAAGGCTAAGATGCGTGATGGGCAGTCAGTCCAAGATCACTGTCTGACAATGATCAAGGACATGGAAGAGCTTGAGAAGCTCGGTGTGAAGTTGGACTTGGATCTGCAGAACGATATTATTCTGCAATCCTTGACTGATGCATATGGGCAATTATATGAATTACCCCCATGCATAAACTTAGAATCTTGGCCGACGTTGAGAATATCGTTACCGCTGACTTTCTAGTGAAAGGTTCTAAAGGCTCAGTTCTTGCTATGGAACGACTTCTTTCCAAAAGAAAAGTCTTTATGGAAAGAAAAAGAAGTCTGTGAAAAAGCAAAAGATAGAAGATCAAAGAAGAAGAAGGCAGAACCGAAGAAGAAAGGTCGAGTTGGCAAAGGAAAGATGTTTCCATTGCAAAAGCGACGGCCAATGAAGCGGACTGCCTAGCTTATACTGGCCAACCCTGAAGAACAAGAAGGAAGTCCTTCTGGAGGTATGCTCAATTATTCGAGCAAAAACGTGAATGCCAAACGACTAGAAAGCAGAAGACAGATATCTCATGGCACCTGAGAATAGGTCATATAGCAGAAGATAGGATTAACAATTGGAGAAAAATGGGCTATTGAGTCGCATTGACTTTTGGAGTCTATCCAACTTTGAATCTTGTCTTCAAGCTAAATGACTCAAAATCCCTTTGTTGGCCATGGGGAGAAGGCACAGTCTCCTTGCCCTAATGTACATACTGATGGTGCGGCCATTCGATGTGTCGGTAGAGGCAATTTGTCTACTTCATATTCTTACCGAGATCTGTCTAGGATGGGTATGTGTACTTAGAGACACAAGTCTGAAGTTTGAAAAGTTCACAAGAATTCAGACATGAAGTAGAAAAAAACACTGAAACCCATTAAGTCTTCGATCAGATCGAGGAGGTGACTACCTAGCCGGGAATTCTAGACTATTCTTAAGAAAAAATGGCATTAGTCTCTCAAGGACTCCATCCAGGAACACCTCAACTCATACGGGGTTTTTCAGAACGGAGAAATCAGACTCCATTGGATATGGTTCGATCCCATGTGACTTCACAGACCTCCCCAGAATTTTTCTTTAGGGCATCATTATAAACTTAATTATTTACTGAACAGGGATTCCTCTAAAACCGTTCCTACCACACCGTATGAGATAGTGCAATGGTAAAACCAAGTCTGAGCCATCTCAGAATTTGGGGTTTGTCCGGCTTATGTCAAAAGACAACAAGTGGACAAGTTAGAGTTTAGGGTCCGTTTAGAGCTCGCATTCATAGGTATCCTAAAGAGTCATTAGCGGAACTATTTCTACATTACAGAGAGACCACATGTGAATGTGAGTCGACATTGGCTAGTTTCTTGAAAAAAATAGTTTATTCAAAGATAGCGGCATTGAAAGCAGATTAAGCTTGATGAGAAGTCTCACAAGCAGAAAGCTAAGGACACAGTGGAACCCAAATCAGTTAGCCAAATAAGATACACTACCTCCTCCACTCGTAGATCGGTAAAGAGTTTCCCATCCCCACTGAAATGATATCTTTAGGTATTCTTTCAAGTAGGATATAGAGGAAATGTTCCTCATAGTAATGTGCTCATGGTGATGAATCCCAAAAACCTACAATGAGGCATATAGATATCGACTCCGAGAAATGGCTTGAGGCAATGAAGTAAGAAATTGACTCGATGCACTCCAAACCAAGTCTGGACTTGGTACAAAAATAAACAAAAAAAAAACAGCCCAAAGGTATAGTACGCGTATTGGGTGTAAATGGATCTTCAAGAGAAAGGATTGGTTGAGATGGATGTGGAGATAAATTCAAGGCTAGATTGGTGGCAAAAGTTATAGTCAACGCGAAGGCATTGACTATCAGGATCCTTTCCCCGGTAGCTATGCTAAAATCCATCCGCACATTGCTTGCCGTGCAGCCTATTTCTCGATTATGAAATATGGCAAAGTGGACGTGAAACGCTTCCTAACTAGGATATCTGAGGAAGATATCTAATGGAAGCGCTAGGTTTCACACCAGTGATTACTGATCACAAGGTTTGCAAGCTCAAAGGTGCCCATAATATGGAACTTAACGCAAGCAATTCTCGAGCTGGCACACACTCGTTTCAATGATGTGATCAATAAAGTTTGGTTTCGATCAAAAATGAAGAGGAACATATGTTTCAAAATGGCGTCAGTTGGGAGCGCTGTGTCTTCCTCGTTATTGTAACTGATGACATCCCCCTTATTGGGAAATGAGTATTCCCAGTTGACATCAGTCCAAGGTGTGGTTGTCTTAGGATTTCTCCATGAGACCTTAGGTGCAGCATCCTTTATCTAGATGTCAGTATATAGTGGATAGAAACCGAATAGATGCTAGACTTTCACAGAAAATGTACATAGAGGAAGTACTAAGAGGTTATAAATGAAAAACTCTAAGAGGAGATAATACCCTTCCAGACAATGGTATCAATCTTTCCAAGAAGATGCCCCAGCACACCTGAGGAAATAGAACGCATGAGGCAACGATCCCTATGCTCGCAATAGGGAGCCTCATTGTATGCATGCTAATTACACGACTGATATAGCCCATGCTTGAGTGTCACAAGCCAATATCAGCTTGACCAATCCAGGTGAAGAACACTGGGACTTCTATGAAATTTATCTTATAGTACTTGAGAAGAACAGTAATAGATGTTGGGCTTTGTAACGGAGAACTCTGGTCAGGGATACACCACGACTCGACTTCTTCCGATTATGATGATCGAAATCGAAATCTGGCAAACTGTTTGTGCTGGAAGAGTTTTCAAGAAACGTGATACCATCCATCCGCATTACCTTGAGAAAGGTTACGTTGGGTCAAAAGTCACACTCCGCAGATATGTGGCAGAGCCCACTTATAAAGCCCGTTGGGCCACCAGAAGATCGAGCCCACTAGAAGATGGGACTTAGACTTGTAGCCAATTGCTTTAGGATAAGTGGGAGTTGTGTAGATGATATGTGCCCTAGAAGCCAGAATTGGATGACACTTGTAATACACTTCTAGGGCAAATTGTAATTTTGACTATAATATTAAAATGGGTTATTTTCTATCACTGTAGTATTTAAGTTCTGTGATACTCCTTTGAGTTAATGGTATGATAATTCATATTTCAAGAGTTGAAATATTTTAAGACTGAATAATCAATTATTACTCATAAAGCTCCGACCATAGGATAATCACGAGGATGGTGATTGATCCGGAAGTTGGTGTACGATTGCTTTCTCTTTGATAGATGAGTCTTGATCTACGGTGTGGAGACACGGAAGCGAGAGTACAGTACTGTTAGAGAATGAGGGCATGAGCGTGACCACCTCGTGTAGTCATTAGGAAGTCTATCCTTCATCGTCAATGACTGACTCGATCTGTAGTAGTGTGTCTAGTTCTTTGAACTGAGATGCATCGGTCATTTACCTTGAGGGTGTGTATAATTTGACTACACCATACTCGTCTCTAGCCATTTAGAACTTGAGGTGTATGTTGGCTATAGCATGTTCATTTGTAGGAACTTGGATTTGCACAAGATGGGACTATCTACCTTGGGGTAGAGGAGTAAGCCCTATGATGAATCATGAGAATCACGTCAGAACCATGCACATGGTAGAGTGAAATAATAAGAAAGAGTTTCTATTTAGATTTCAATTGGACCTGAATCGAATGATTACATCATAAGACAGAAATTGGTTTGACGAGTTCACCTTAACCCCTAATCTGATCGGGCTCAAGATAGAAGAACTGATCACAACAGGTAAGCTGCCATCAAGAGTTCGCTTTACTCTGATGGTTGCCACCATATACTGCAGGTGTCACTGTGATTTTTGGGAGCAATTAGAGAGAACTTTAGATGAATGATCAATTCTGTGTTCGCATAGAGAAGAGTGTTTTGATCCATCGAAAGGAGTTTCGATGATGTTCTATGAATAGAGATCATACAATTCCCATACGCATAACAGAATTGAACCTAAACTGGGGTCACACAAAAGGGTTTGAATCTGTGATCATCAATTGAACTAGATCTAGTTCAATTGCAACTAATGACGATCAATTAGGTTCAAGGAAAATCGTGCTAGCACATCGATGAACCTAAACGTTCTGCTTTTACTATATAAATAAGTTGTCCTGACTAAGCTCAATAGGAATTTTGTGCTCAACTCGAAGGCCCTTCATATGGTCTGACTGGAGGTGTCCCAGTCAGAATAGGTTGTCTTATGTAAGACATTACCTGCCATTTTTGTCACCTGCCATTTTTTGTTCTTTACTTTGTCAAAAGTCTACCTTTTGACTGGTCAAACCGTTGACCATTGACCCTTGACTTTTGACTCACATGTCATCCACCTATTGGAAGAGCTGGTGGGGGGCCTGTCCCCTGCCAGAACCTGGCAAGGAGAAGGGCGACGCCAAGGATGGCGTGAGCCCAAAGTAGGAGGCGCCTAGGAGTCCTTGTTGGACAAGGACTCCACCTCCCTTTTGGAATTCCAATCAGAGTTTACTAAGAAATCCAGTTTGACTGGTCTTAGGGCGCCTCTACAGGAGGAATCCAGGGGTCTCTATTTCAACCATCAGATTTCAAATCTGATTTCAACAAAGGGTTGTGATTGGTTGAGAGAAAGAGGAGTTGGATCACATAGAGGTCCTAAGTAAATAAGACCCTGCGCAACCCTAATTCCAATGCTAATTAGATACGCCCAAGCTGCCTCTTCCCTTCCTTCTCCCATGACAATAGTCTCCTTCTCCTCTTGTCTCCACGTCCAACAAGGTGTTTTGGACTTAGTTGGTGCGATTCAGATTCAAGGAATAGGCGATCAAAAGGCAAGAAGGCTGCGCGCGCAATAAGGACGACTTGCAGATCTTCAAAAGAGTTTTGAAGATCCTCCAGATTCAGATCAGAATCTTGATTTTTGGAGGTGTATAGAGAGAAGAGGATCTCCAGACCAAACCCGAGTGGATACCGTAGAGGCCACACGGTGCTTGCGTGGCTAAGATCAGAACCTTCGTCTGCAATCAGGATCATCCTACAGGGTAATAGGATTACCCAATCAAGGTAAATTGAATTTGATTTAATTTATCTTATTTTATTTTAATTTTATTAAATAAAAGAATCAGATTCTGAAAATATATTCAAGATCGATTGAGATCAAGAGAAAATTTTTAAAATATCTCTTTGATCTAATAGATCTGGACGAACCTGGACCGGAAAAATCAAGGATTTCCCTTCACCTATCGTTGAATATAACTATTTTTTAAGAAAGATGGCAATGTCGACTCACAACACATTGTGGTCTTTTGGAAGTAGAAATAGTATCTATTGACATCTTTAGGATATCTATGAAATCCGAGCTCTAAAGGACCTAAATCTAACTTGTCCGCTTGTTTGTCTTTTGACTAAGCCGGACAACCCAAATTTGAGATGACTTCAGACTTGGTTTCTCTTACGTACATAATCTCATACGTGTGGTAGCGAAACTATTTTACGAGGGAACCCTATTTAAGTAGATAAATTGAAGTTAAACAATGATATCCCAAAGAAAATCTAGGGAGGCTGTGAAGCTCATCAGGATCGAACCAATACATCCCAATAGGGTCCGATTTTCCGTTCTGAAATCCCATTGAGTTAGGATTTCTTGGGGGAGTCCATTGAAGACTATGCATTTTTCTTTACGATAGTTCTAGGAATCCCGAGTAAGGTACATCCACTCCTCGATCTGAATCGAAAAACCTTAATGGGTTTTCCAATTTATTTTTTACTTTATTCTGAATTCTTTGATACTTTTCAAAGCTTCAGCTACTGTGTCTCATAAGACTTACATTACCATACTAGATAGATCATGTAAAGATAATGAGTTAGACAAAATTGCCTCTATGCCCGACCAGTCAAATTGGGTCGCACACTTATCTGTACTTATGACTTATAGGCATAAGAGATCGCTGCGCCCTCTCGGATCTACTATTAAAATTGTCCAAACAAAAGAAAGTTTGAGATCAATTAATATTTGGGCCCTTGAATGTAAGATTCACAAGTTGTGGATATGACTCGAAAGTCAAATGCGACTAAAAAAAAAAAAAAAAAAAAAAAAAAAAAATAGCCATTTTCTCAAATTATTGATCATATCTCTGTATATGACCTAACTCAGATGCCATAGATACCTGTGTCGTTGGACTATCCCTAGGTCATTTTGTACATTACACGTTTTTGCTCAACTAGTTAGAACAGGTACATCATATGTAGCTGATAAAAAGACCATTAATAGTGAAACCATTTGCAATTTATTTCTTTTCATAATAGAATATTACAATGGGTCCTTAAAGAAGGTATAATCACATACCTTCTTATGCTAAGCATGAAACAGAAAATCAAATTTTCTGCTAGCTAACGGCACTAATAACAGTCTTCAAAACTAGTCAACCATATGGTAATCGAAGAGGTATGTTCCCATCGCTACTCGTAGCACTCTTGCTCCATTATCAATGCATAGGATCTTCTCCATCCCTCAACCTCTGCTATCCTTAAGACCCTGCATGGAAGTGCACAGATGAGCACTAGAACCAGAGTCAAGCACCAACTGATGCAGAAGAAACCGTAAGGTTAGACACAATACGAGCATACCTCCAGAAGAACCTTCCTTCTTGTTCTTCAGGTGGCCAGGTAAGTAGGGCAGTTCCGCTTCCAATGGCTGTCCTGTTACATGGAAACACTTTCCTTTGACACGCTTTCATTTTCGGTTCTGCCTTCTTCTTCTTTGTTCCTTCACCTTTGCTTTTTTCAGACTTCTTTTTCTTTCCATAAGACTTTCTTTTGGAAGAAGTCCGTTCCATAGCAAGAACTGAGCCTTTAGAACCTTCATAGAAAGCTCAGCGGTAACCAGCATATTTCATAATCTGGCCAAGAAATTTTGAAGTTTATGCATGTGGTAATTCATGATGAATTGCCCTATGCATCAGTCAAGGATTGCAGAATAATATATCTTCTATCCAAGTCCAACTTCACACCGAGCTTCTCAAGCTCTTCCATGTCCTTGATCATTTCAGACAGTGATCTTGGACTGACTGCCCATCAGCATCTTAGCTTAAAAAGTCATTTGTGACTTGATATTGGCTTGCGACTCTGTTCACCAAACATCTCCTCAGGTGAGCCAACATTTGGGAGCAGCCTCGATATCTCATGTTGGCGCTGGAGCTCATCAGACATCAGCCCAACATGTAATATCTGGCCTTATTTCTTCGTCTATCATTTTCTTGAGACGCTCTCTGTTCAATGATGGATGGGCTGGTAAGGTGGAGGATCCTGGCCCAGACAATGGGTTACTTTTTGTGAACAAAACTTTTTGTAGTTCCTGAGCCAATCTTTATAATTGGATCTGGTCAGTCTATGTGTGTCCAGGATACGTGCAGTGGGTTGGACGCAGACATTTTCCTTAAGAGAGTCAAAGATTCTAGTTAGATACTGTAATTTGACTTGACCAATTTATTTAGAAATTTATTTTTAAACAAATTAGCTCCCACTATTTTCTCGGATCCCTACACTCCCTTGTAGAGATGCGAAAATCTCGCATGATTATGATTTCTAGTGGGTGGTGCGTCTCACCAACTGACTCATCACTCACCTAACAGTTATTGGTGATGGGTTAGCCAATGAGTGAATAACTCTTGTTCAATGATTCTCCAATCATGGTGCACCCAAACATGGTCTCTAATTCATGATCTCACCGTATCCGAAATAATGATCCACTCCTTA
Source organism: Cocos nucifera (assembly GCA_006176705.1). Taxonomy (NCBI): domain Eukaryota; kingdom Viridiplantae; phylum Streptophyta; class Magnoliopsida; order Arecales; family Arecaceae; genus Cocos; species Cocos nucifera. Next base: position 55,996 of record QRFJ01001418.1, read on the forward strand.
GTTAAGTCAGACCCACCATTTGCATAGACTGAGTTCCTAATTGAGTCTCTCACCGTATCCAAAATATTGAGCCCAACTCATCCTCCAGTCCATAGCATCCAATGCCTAATAGACATGGTTGCATCTTTCCGATGCAATTGAGCCACTGTATCCAGCCGAGAACAATCAACCCCAGGAAGGGCCCGCATGTCTACAATGGTGGAAGACCTCAGACTTAATTTTTTCTTAGGGAGAATTGATTCAGGTCTCATTAGACTAGACTTGTCATAGTCATAATAATTATGACTAACCTAGTGGCATGGGTTAGCTCAGATTATTGACCACCTCAGATCAAAACTGTGTCAACAGATATGGCCAGGTAAGTGAGATCGGTGGAAGGAATATGCCATTAACTCATACAAGAATGCATTCAGGTTGAGTAGCTTCCAATTAAAAACCAATCGGTCGTATGTGCCAAACTTACCTTAGACACAAATTGTTGAGCAGAACCAATTGGGTTAGCCTACTAATCCAGACTCTAACCTCTGAGCCTAATTAGGTCTTGCTTGATCATGACTCAATCTTAACCCAGACTTAATCCTATTAGGCCAGTCAATTTAAGCATTGTTGATCCCACCTAACCAACTCTTGATTTGATTTGATCAACCGCTTAGAACTAATTGAGCTACCCAAGCCCGAACCCAGTATTATGAATATGTCTTAGATCTAAAATTCTTAATTTTAGACCTAATTAATATTTCATAATCTTAATTTTTAATTAAGTAGGATTCATAAATAAAATATGCACAATAAATCCTAGGATTTCAGGATCTAGGGTTTTGCAGAAAGTATGTTTTTGGTTTCTGATTAAGGATGAACACGCAGCACCCCTACACATCATAAGAACACCCCATCGAATGAGAAGAGAGGGCCTTTAAACCCTTCTTCATTCTTATGAGCAGACGGCCAAGAGGTATGCCTTAATCAGGAACATGCAATACTACAAAACAGTTTTAGATCTATATCATATATCTCATATACAAATCAGATCTAAACATGGCATATTTTGCATACAACTCATGTATCGAATCATGCATATTTTCAGATCTAAATTATCTCATAATAATCTAAAAAATTAGATTTAAATTAATCTAATCAAAATAAATTCTAATCTAGACAACTATGTAGAACTATTCTACAACTAGTCTAGACATGCGTCAATCATATCTCATATGACGTTAAAATTAAATAATTTTGTTTGCTATTTTTTAGATGTTATTATAACACTTATAATATCAAAAAATAGTAAATAAAAGGATCTAAAAGATGATTTAATCAGATTAAATCAAAAACATGCAAGACTATTCTATAGAACTATTCTATTTTAGAACTAGTCATGCATATTTCCTAATCCTAGATCCAAATCATTTAATTTCAATTTTTACTGATTTCAGATCTGATCACATCTCATGTGACATCTAAAATCATTTATTTTCTAATTAAAATAAATTTCAAATCAGATCTAAATAATTTAGAACCTTGGCTCTGATACCAGTTGAAGGAAAATCCTGATTTTCGGTCCAGGTTCGTTCAGATCTGATCAGATCAAGAGATATATTTCAAAAATTTTTCTCTTTGATCTGTATCAGATCTAGGATGTTTTAGATTTGATTCTTATTATTTTAATAAATAAAATAAAAAAAGAATAAATTAAATCAAATTTAATTTACCTGATTTGGGTAATCCTATTATCCCGTTGATAATCCTATTTGCGTAGAAGGTTCTGATCTAGCCACAGCAGCCTGCCTCTATCGGTATCCACTCGGCTAGATCTAGAGATCCTCTTCTTCTCTATCATGCTCCAAAAATAGATCTGGATCTAATCTGAGGATCTCAAAACTCTTTTGAAGATCATAGTCTCCTTACAGCAGCACAGCCTTCTGTCTTAGCCTTTCTTTGATCTAGATTAAACCAACAAGTCCAAACTCCTTTTGGATGTGGAGAGGAGAGGGAGAAGGTGAGTTTGTTAGGAGGAAGAAGGAGAGCAGCCTTGGGGCATGGGGTTTCTCTATTCTCTATTAGAATCTGAGTTGGGCACAGGGTTCTTATTTATAGACTGACTGTGATCCAACTTCTCTCTTCCCAACCAATCACAACTCTTTGTGAAATCAGATCTAAATCTGACTGGTGGGAATAGAGTCCCCTGGATTCCTCCTTAGAGGGTGTCTAAGACCAGTCAAAGTTGGTTCTTAGGAGAATTCTAATTGGAATCCAAAAAGGAGATGGAGTCCTTGTCCAATAAGGACTCCTAGGCGCCTCCAACTTGGGCACACGCCAAAGGTGGCGTGCACCCTCTTCCTTGCCAGGTTCTGGCAGGGGGACAGGCTCCCACCATCTCTCCAATAGGTGCATGACATGTGGTCAAAAGTCAAAGTGTCAATGGTCAACGTTTGACCAGTCAAAGGTAGACTTTTGACCAAAGTCAAAGAACAAGAAATGGCAGGTGACCAAAAATGGCAGGTAATGTCTTATAAAATAAGACAACCTTTTTTGACTTGGACAACCTCCAGTCAGACCATATGAAGGCCTCTGATTGAGCACAAACTCCTTTGGCTCAGACAGGACAACTTATTTATGATACCAAAAGAAGAACGTTAGGCTCAATCGAGTGCTAGCACTATTTTCTTGAACCTAATTGAATCTCATTCAGATCAATTGAACTGGATCAGTTCAATTGATGATAACCAGATTCAAACCCTTGTTTGTGTGACCCAGTTAGGTTCAGTTCTGTATGGTAATGGGATATGTCATGTTCTCTATCATCGACATCATCGAAACTCCTTTTGATGGATTAGAACTCTTCTGATTCGAATAGCTAGAATGATCCATCATCTAAATCATTCTAATTGCTCTTAAAATCCAATAGTGACACCTAGCAGTATATGGTGGCAATCCATCAGAGCTGAATGTGAACCTCTTGGTGCAGCTACCTGTGTGATTAAGTTCTTCTATCTTGAGACCCGATCAGATTAGGGTTAAGGTAAACTCATCAAACCCTAGTTTCTATCATATGATGTAATCATTCGGTTCGAGTCCGATGTAAAAATCTAAATAGAAACTCTTTATATTATTTCACTCTACCATGGCCATGGACTTCTGTACTTGATTCTCATGATTATCATAGGGCTGCTCCTCTACCACCAAGGTAGATAGATTCCATCTTGTTGCCATCCAATTCCTACAATGAACATGCTATAGCCAACATACACCTCAGGGTTCCATATGGCTAGGAGATCGAGTAACGGTGTAGTCAAACTATAACACCCTCAAGGTGAACTACCGTTGCACCTCAGGTCAAAGAACCAGACACACTACTGCAGCATCGAGTCAGTCATTGACGTGAAGGTAGACTCCCTAATGACTACTCGAGGTGGTCACGCTTAGTGCCCTCGTTCTCTAACGAGTACCTATACTCTTGCTTCGATGTCTCCACACCGTAGACTCAAGACTCATCTACTAAAGAGAAGCGATTGTATACCAACCTTTCGGATCAATCACCATCCTCATGATGATCCTATGGTTGGGAGCATTTTGAGTTAACAATGATTATTCATGTCTTAAATTTTCAACTCTTGAAAATATGAATTATCGTTACCATTAACTCAAAGGATGTATCACAGACACTAAATATACATATATGATAGAAAATAACCCATTTTATTTATTATAATCAAAATTATAATTTTGCCCCAGAAGTGTATTACAAGTATCAGCCAATTCTGACTTCTAGGGCACATATATCTAACAATTACATGGTTGAGACATATCTATTTCATTTTCTTGAACTTCACTAAGTTCAATATTTCTGCCACTACCCTTTTCTAGGATAAATTCTTTTTCCATAAAAATGGCATGCCTACTTACAAACACCTTTTGTTCAGTAGGATGGTAGAATAAATATCCTATACTATTTTTAGGATATCCTATAAATAGACATCTGTCTGATCTAGCATCAAGTTTATGTCCAAAATTTCTTTTGACATAATGCTGGACAACCCCATATCTTAAGATACTTAAGATTAGGTTTCTTACTTCTCCATATGTCATATGGAGTACTAGATACAGATTTAGAAGGTACTCTATTCAAGATGTAAATTGCAGTCTCCAGAGCATGACCCCAGAAGGAAAATAGGTAAATTCAGTGAAGCACATCATGGACCGTACCATATCTAATAAGGTATGATTTTTTCTTTCGGCTACACCATTTAATTATGGTGTATAAGGAGGTGTCCATTCAGAGAGAATCCCTTTAAATTTAAGATAGTCTAGAAACTCACTAGATAAGTATTCTCCTCCTCGATCAGATCGAAGGATTTTTATACATTGTCCAGTTTGTTTTTCGACCATACTTTGATACTCTTTAAATTTATCAAAGGCTTCTGATTTGTGTTTCATAAGATACACATATCCAAACCTAGATAAATCATCAGTGAATGTTATAAAATAAGAGTATCCTCCTCTGGCTTGAGTTGTCATAGGACCACATACATCCGTATGTACAAGTCCTAATAACTCATTTGTCCTTTCTCCTATGTCCACTAAATGGAATCTTGGTCATTTTACCCATGAGGCATGATTCACAAGTTCCTAATGATTCATAATCAAAAGGATCAAAGAACTTTTCTTTGTATAACTTGTTAATCCTAGCCTCACTAATATGACCTAATCGACAATGCCAAAGTAAAGTATTATTTATGTCATCTCTCTTACGTTTTCTATTTTCATCAATATGAAATATATTATTATCCAAACATAGAGTCAACAAACCATTGCTAAATATGCCAAAACAAATATTTTCATTAGAATATTTGATCGAGCAACCTTCGCTCGTTACATTAAGACTATAACCTTGTTTTAATAACAAGGGTATAGATATAATATTTCTAATGATCTTAGGCATATAATAACAATTTGTAAGCTCTAAGATCTTTCCATAAGGTAACTTCAATATTTTTGTCCCTACAGCTTCTGCCTGGATAGAATCTCCTCCAGCGCCATAGAGCTTGAAGTCACCTTTCTTCAAACTCTTAATTTTCTGCAGCCCCTGCAAAGATTTGCAGATATGAAAACCACAGTCGGTATCTAATACCCAAGAATTTGAAATGGAAGAATTTAATGATAATATAGTATGTATCTCATACATACCTTTTGGTGCATTATTTGCACCAGACTTCACGGTTGCAAGGTAAGCCTTGCAATTTCTCTTCCAATGACCTACTTTGCCGTAGTGAAAATAGGTCATCTGTTCGGAGACCTTCTTCCCCTTTTTCTTCTTATTTATACCACTTTTAGGATTCAACCTTCTCTTTGAACCCTTTCTGCCTACCTTCTTCTTAGAGATCCCATCCACAAGAAGAAGAGGAGCCTTATCTTTCTTGATATGGCTTTCTGCTGTCTTGAGCATATTTAACAGCTCAGGCAATGAAGAATTCAGTTTGTTCATGTGATAGTTCATGACAAACTGAGAAAATGATTCTGGGAGTGATTGCAGGATCAAATCCTGACTTAACTCTCCATCCATAACAAAACCTAATTGACTTAATCGAGTGATTAGGTCAATTACCATCAAAACATGATTTTGTACGGATGTTCCTTCTATCATTCTTGCATGAAATAATTGCTTTAGATATCTCATATCTAGCAGTCCTACTATGCTCTCCATAAAGCTCTTTTAGATTGAGCAATATGGATTGAGTGTCCATGCCTATCATGCTGCCTCTGTAATTCATTATTCATAGAGGCAAGTATGATGCATTTGACAGTAAGGAAATCATTTTGCCACATCTTGGTATGTGGACTTATCTTCATCTGTGGCATCATTTTCTAATGGCTTAGGATCAGGGGCATCAAGAATATAGGAGAGTTTTTCTTGACTGAGTACTATTTTAAGGTTTCTCAATCAGTCAACATAATTTTGATCAGTCAATTTATTTGAATCCAAAATTGAACGTAATGAAAGTGAAGAAGCCATTTAATCTACATAATAAAGAATAATATATAAGCAAATAACTCATGATGACAAACATAATTAAATTAGGACTTTAATTTAATTATGTCTTCCACTAAAAATCATAACCCTCTTATTGATTTTCTTAGTGAGAATAAGATCCTAATTCCTTATAAAAAGTCTTGTGGTTGCACAACAAACCTGTTATAAGTTCAAAGTAGGAAACTCTTTCCAATTGCATTTTATGCAACTCTCAAATTTAACTTTTGCCTCTAAAACATTAATAGCCTTGTGTTAACACGACAAACTTTAATATTTTAGTTTAAGTAGAATCCTTCATTTCTATACAATCATAATAAAATATTACTACTTTTGTGGTTACACAATAAAGTAGTATATTCAAAATGCTGTAAGCATCTCAATGCACTAGATTAATATTACATCATTGCCCATAATAGATCTTGTGTTTACACAACAGAACTAATATGGTTCAGGACATAATAAGAAACTAGTATGAAGGAAGGCCTTATTGTAGTGAATATAATTCTAAGCATTTCAATCTAGAATTAAATTAATCGAATCAGCTAGGTAAATGGGAAAGAAGTAGGAATCCCCCTGTTGCTTTCCTTAGACACCAATAAATTGGCTAGGTTAGACAACGAAACCAGTTAAAAACCATGTTCTCTTTACCAATCATGAATCATTTTTCCTAGACACCGATTGATCAATTAGACATCCTGACTGATTCAGCTATAAATTAATTACACCATAACTAGATATAGTTTTATAGAGGGATTTAAATTGTCTCGATATCAAACTAAATATCTAATAGCATTAATAAAATATATATATCTATTAACATGTATAATTATTCTAGGACAACCATCATTATATAGTGAATACTTTTCACTATATCAGGGCAACCATTATAGAATAATATATACAACATAATCTCATTATGATAAGTAAAAGAATATGATCTCATCATATAAATAAAAACATGCTAGAAATATTATATCATATTTTTCATTTATGCCATTATACTATTAGCAAAGCATTAAATGATTTAACCTAATATGGCTTGCTCTGATACCACTGATAGGTTTGGTGTACATGATAGAAGCATGGATTTCAAAGCAAAATATGAAATCAAAATAAACCAAACCCAAAATTCTAGGACCATCGTATTAGCAATTAAATCATATAACATGCATTTGTAATATAAAAAAAAGTATTAGAACATACCTCTTATCGCAAAACCCTAAATTAAACTTAATTGTTGGTAGTAGTCTGTTAGGGGTTCCACCAGGTGCCCACATGTTCACCCTCCAACGTTGATCCACACAGAGACTTGATCAAGACACCAGCACCTCTGATTTATCTAATTAAAATTTTTGTAATAAGAACTTCAATTAAATGGGCAAGACCTTCTTAAATGTGCGAAAAAATTTAAAAGGAAAAGAAGTCTTTTATCTGCAGAAAGACTCTTCTATGCCCCATATCTGATGTCCACGCCAATTAAAAAAAAATTTTGCAACATAATATATGGGAAAAGTCAAAGAAGGTAGGTGTTATCATATTCCATGCGCCAAAGTATCCTTTGCGCATGAAATACTTTCCACACGCAAGAGAGAGACTCTCTGGCACATGGGATGCAGATATGAGGCATCCAATCTGAAGTCCAATCAATCTAGATTAATCCAACTCAAGACCAAATCCTATTTGGCTCAAATCAAATCTAAATTAGCCCAAATCGAAAGCTGATTCGAATCCAATTCGAATCCTAGTGCTAAGGTTAGCTATATGTGCTAGCATATTCATCTTGCATATGTGGTCTAATCTAATTAGACCCTTAATCAATTCTCTTTGTATGTGACCCATTGGGTTCCACATCTAACCAGTAGTGAGTTTGGGTATGATTTGACCTAATCTGGTTAGAACTCAACCAAACCGATTTAGGTCAAAACTAGCCAACCCAATTTGACTTAAATTAGAATACTTTTTAATTTAATGATCAAATTAAAATTTTAACTTGATCAAACTCATAAGACATGATTGACATCTAGCAACATATCATGACTACCCAGAAGATGTGAAATTTTGATGAAAATACCAAACATACCCTTTAGTGAAATTTATCATGCAACTAGATCCTTCGATCTCCCTGCATCCTGAATATGACTCTGGGTATGGAAATATGTCAACCCCAATATCATATTCATTTCTCTTTCAATCTTATGATAATGATTCATTTAATGAAATATTAGAAACCATTTTTAATCATGCTTTGATCAAAGTCTTCTTGAATCATTATTTGTTTGAAGCAGGTAGGATGCTATTTCCTCTTACCAGGAAAGATCGATTCCATGTTAACCTACTCACAACCTTCATATATATAATCTACCATATCCAGAACATCCCATACATAACTGAGTCATGAATGAGTTTGAACCAAAATATGGATTTATATATATAAGATTCTATGATAGTTTCAGGTCAAAGGATTACATGCACAAATTCCACTATGAGAACCATCTATTGACATGTAGATAAGACTCCATTAGATATTCTCAATTTGGATCAATTCAGTGAACTCATTCTCTAATGAGCACCCACATTCTTGTATTAGTGTCATACACAGGTTATTGTGAGATCAATCACCCTCTTAATTGAGCATACAAAGAATGTGCTAGTCTTACCAGAAAACATTGATCCCTAACTCAATGTCTGATCAACTAGGAATATTTAAATTAGGGTTTTAAGATTTTAGGTCTCACTAGTATGATCTCATCATAATCCTAAAATCATAGCCCTAATTTATAGGGTTCATCATAAGACACTACATATGATGAAATAATTGCCTTTATTTAAAAATATCATTACATGAGTCTGGAAGACAAAGAATATCCCAAAAATAAATTGGCTTGAGGGCATAATCCTTTTAAGTGGGAGCGCTGTTGTCTTCCTCGTACTGTACGTGTATGACATCCTCCTAATTGAGAATGATATTTCCATATTGACTACAATCAAAATGTGGTTGTCCAATGAGACCTCAATGAAAGATCTAGGAGAGACATCCTTTATTCTAGGAATTAAGGTCTATAGAGATAGACCAAATAGGATGCTGGGTCTCTCATAAAAGATATACATGAAGGAGATGCTAAAGAGGTTTAGCATGAAAAACTCTAAGAGTGGTTTAGTACCCTTCAGACATGGCATTCGTCTCTCCAAGAAGATGTGTCCCAACACATCTGAGAAGATTGGATGCATGATCGAGATCCCTCATACTTCAGCAATAGGGAGCCTCATGTATGTCATGCTATGTACACGACCTAATATTGCTCATGCTGTAAGTGTCATAAGCAGATATCAGTCAAATTCAGGCAAAGAGCACTGGACTTCTGTGAAATGTATCCTTAAGTACTTGAGAAGGACTAAGAATATGTTTCTAGTCTTTGGTAATGAAGAACTCAAGGTCCAAGGGTATATAGACTCAGATTTTATATTCGATATAAATGATTAAAAGTCAACATCTAGAAGTCTATGCAATGGTGGTGCTGTCAGCTAGAAAAGTTTCAAGCAGATAGTGATAGCAAATTGCACCATGGAAGCTGAGTACATCACTACGTTGAAAGCTGCAAAGAAGGCATTCTGGTATAAAAAGTTTACCACAGAGCTCAGAGTGATGCCACTAGATGCCATCCCTCTGTACTACGACAATAATGGCCCCATAGCCCTAGCTAAGGAGCTGAGGTCTCATCAAAAATCCAAGCACATTAAGTGGCAATACCACCTCATTCACGATTACCTCAAGAAGAGATACGTCAAGGTCAAGAGAATCGACACTGTAGATAATGCGGTTGATTCGCTGACAAAGCCAATAAGCCAGTAAAAGATTGAAGCCTATCTTGAGAAGATGGGACTTGGATTTGTAGCCAATTGGCTTTAGGTCAAGTGGGAGTTTGTTAGATGTGTGCCCTAGAAGCCAGATTGGATGACACTTATAATACACTTTTAAGGATAATTTTATAATTTTGACTATAAATTAATAAAAGGGTTATTTTCTATCATAGTGTATATTTACAATTTTTGTGATACATCCTTTGAGTTAATGGTATTGATAATTCATATTTTCAAGACTTAAAAATTTAAGATATGAATTTTCATAACTAACTCATAAACTGCTCATAATCATAGGATCATCAAGAGGATGGTGATCGATTCGGAAGGTTGGTGTATAATCGCTTTCTTATGATAGATGTATTTTAAATCTATGGTGTGGAGACATCGAAGTGAGAGTACAGATACTTATTATAGAATGAGGGCACTGAGTGTGACCACCTCAAGTAGTCATAAGAAAGTCTACCTTCTCATTGATGACCGACTCGATACTACAGTGGTGTGTTTGTTTCTTTGATCTAAGGTGCATCGGTAGTTCACCTTGAGGGTGTTATAGTTTGACTACACCATAACTCGATCTCTTAGCCATTTAGAATCTTGAGGTGTATGTTGGCTATAGCATGTTCATTGTAGAAATTAGATTGCACCAATAATGAGGTCTATTAACCTTGGTAGATGAGGAGTATCCCTATGATAATCATGAGATTGAGTCCTTAAGCCCATGGTCATGGCAGAGTGAAAATGATAGAAAGAGTTTCTATTAAGATTTCATATTGGACTCGAATCAAATGATTAATTCATATGACAAATATTGGGTTTGACAAGTTCACCTTAACCCTGATCCTCTCGGGACTCAAGATAGAAGAACCCAATCACACAGATAACTACACCAAAAGATTCATTTTCAATTCTGATGGGTTGCCACTATATACTGCTAGGTGTCACTGATAGATTTTTGGGATAATTAGAATAATTTTGATGATCAATCAATCTAATTGTATGAATAAAAAAAGTTTTGGTCTATTAAAAGGTGTTTCGATGATGTCGATGATGAAGATCATGACATATCTTATTACCATATGAAATTGAACCTAACTGGGTCGCACTAACAAGGATTTAGGTCTAGATGTCATCAATTGAGCTAACCTAGTTTGATTAATTTGGATTAGATCCAATTAGGTTCAAGGTAATCGTGCTAGTACATGATTGAGCCTGACTTTTTCCTTTTGTAATCTTTCTGATTCATCATAATTGAGATAAATTTGATTTGACTCATTTTTTTATTTTGAATGGGTTTATTTTCATCTAACTTGAATAAGTCCTGGTCAGATTAATTATAGAAATTAAATCCATTCATAGTCAAATTGGACTAGGGTCAAAAGTTGACCTATTTGAGAGAATTCAGGATCACCTGATCAGATTCTTCAAGAAAATTCTCTAAAAATTATTTAGATATGATTTTTGGTCACATGAAATATACATTTGGTGTACCAAATTTCATGATCAGATTCTATCTGAGTGGATACCAGTAGAGGACAGGCACATGCATGCTCCTTCTAGAACCTTAGGATAGATCAGGATCATCGCAGGATAATCTAATTACCCAAAACAAGATTTGAAATTATATTATATTTAATTTTATTTTAATCTTAATATTATATCTTAAAGGATTAGATATGAGATATCTTAGATCTGATTGTGATCGTAGAAGAAAAAATTTTAAAATATTTCTTCAGATCTAATCAGATCTGCACGATCCTGCGGCGGAAAATAGGATTTTTTCTACATTTTCTCAGCTAGACCCAGATCTTTCATTTTAAACTTAGATGATAATACTCTTTTCAACCTTTTCACAGCTTCCATGCTTCTACTGACTATGAGCATATCATCTACATATAGTAGCAGGTACAGAGTATCCTCCTTATCTATATTCTTGACGTAGATATAGCAATCATGTTCACATCTACTGAAACCCAGGCTCAAAACAAAACTATCAAATCTTTGATACCATTAATGAGGGAACTATTTCAAACCATACAAAGACCTTCTGAGTAAACATACTTTTTCTTCTTGTCCAATCTACATGAAATCATCTGGTTGTTTCATGTAGATCTTTTCCTCCAATATATTATGGAGGAAGGCTATCTTCACATCCATCTACTCCAACTCCATGTTGTACTATGCCACTAGTGATAGCAAATCTCGAATAGATGAATGATGCACTACAGGAGAGAAAATTTCTATGTAGACAATTCCTTTCCTTCGTGAGTATCCCTTTGCTACCAGTCTTGCTTTGAATCTAAGTCCACCTTGCTCTGAAGGTGTCTCTTTCTTTGTGAACACCCACTTTGAGCCAATAGGTCAAGCATCTTCTAAAAGATTCATCAATTGCCATGTCTAATTCTTTTTAAGTGATTCCATCTCCATCATGATCTGCATTAATGAATTATGATCCTTACTCTCCATAGCTTCTACATAATTTTCTGAATCTCCATTAGCAGTAATGAGTGCATAGGAGATAACCTCATCAATGCCATATCTAACTAGTCTCTTGATATTACGCTAGGATTTATGCAAAGCCACTCCAATTGGCACATCTCTGCCTGATATTTGTGGCTGATCCTACACATCCATCTGAACTGCTGGCACTTCATGCCAGTCTTCCATCTGAGTATCTTTTTTCCTACCCAGCTCCACCTTAATAGGAACACTCCTATACATGGATTTAGACTACATGTCATCTATCTCAGACTGACCATTGCAGTTCATCTTTGTCTTTCCAGTTCCATCTATCCTAGACCTCCTCAAGATGCTCTTCTTATTAAAGATAACATCCCTGCTAATCACTAACTTCTATGCCTGAGAGTCCTACAGCAGGTATCCCTTGACTCCTTATAAATATCCTATGAATGTCATCTTCTGAGATTTTGGATCCAATTTGCTCCTCTCGATTGGCTCCACATGTGCATAGGTCGGGCAACCAAAGACCTTCAAGTAGCTAAGCTTAATCTTCTTCTCACTCTAGACCTCCTCTGGAATGCATCCATTCAGCTTACGATATGAGGATCTGTTCATAAGAAAACATGAAAATGTTAAGGCATCATCCAAAAAATATTTTGGAAGTGATGTGTGTAGCCTCAAACTTCGTGTATTCTCGATCAACATTCGGTTCATTCTCTCCATGACACCATTTTGCTGGGGAGTCATCTTCATCGTGTAATGGTGTTTGATGCCATTTTTCTTGCAGTACCTCCTGAACTCTAGGTTAGTATACTTCCCTCCATTGTTCGATCTCAGACACTTTACCTATCTTTTTGACTCCTTCTCTACTTCAGCTCTCCAGGCTCTGAACTAGGCAGACACCTCTAATTTTTTTCTAATAAGATAAACCCATACATTTCTTGAGAAATCATCAATGAAAGTGACAAAATACCTTGCCCCACCTCTAGCTGATACAAGAGCTGGTTTCCATACATCCGAGTGCACTAAATCCAACACTCCATCACTGCGCTTAGTACTTCTGACAAACTTTATCCTATGCTATTTGCCAAAGATACCTGACTCATATAAATCTGTGCCTTCCTTCAGGGCTTAGATCATACCTCTCCTGCTAAGTTCAGTGAGCCCATAATCACTTATATGATCCATCCGATAATGCTATAGCTGATATAAACTCCGCTCCTCCAGTGCCACTGCTAGCACCTCTACACTATCATTCACTACTGAGCCTTTCATTCTGTAAAGATTGTTGCTCAGTCTTCTACCTCTCATCACCAGCAAAGTTTTCTTAAAAATTTTCAGACATCCACTCCCAGCCTAGCTACTAAAAGCATAACCCTGCTCCTCCAAGTAGCCCAAAAAAATCAAATTCCTTTTCAACTTCAGTACATGCATGATATTTGGTAATGTAGGAATAATCCCATCGTACAACCTCACCCTGATAGAGCTAACTCCAACTATTTTGCATGGGTGATCATCTCCATGACTAATACTTCCACCATTGACCTTCTAGAAAGAGGTTCTTAGCATCTGCCCATGTGTCATGCATCCATTGGAGAGCTGATAGGGGTTTTTCCCCCTACTAGAAAGAGGAAAGGAGGGGGTGCATGCCTAGGGAAGCTTGCACCCAAGGATAATGATGCCTAGAGTCCCATACAGATGGGACTCCAGGTTGCTTCTTGGCATCAAACTAGGTGGTGCCAAAGATTCCACATTGACCAGTCTTGGCACCACCCAAGGATGTTGGAGTGGGATTCTCATCTGATTGGATCAGATGATGTCATTCCATCAATTAGATTTAGATTTGATTGCATAATAAGATGTGATTGGTGAGGATGATGTGGCAATGCATGGTGCAGCAGGGTCTATATAAACCCTATCTATGCCTAGGTTTAGAGAGGTTCTCCCCTTGCCTATGCCACATAGCCATCTTCCTCTCTCCTCCATGCCTACCACTGATCCTCTCTCTCCTCTCCACACCCTAGGTGCTTTGGGCTTTAGTTTGGTGCGATCCAGGCAAGAAAAAGTTGATAAGAAAGGAAGAAGACAGCACTGCTGCAAGAGACGACATCGAATCTTCAAAAGTTATTTTGAAGACCTTCAAGATCAGATCTAGATCTGATCTTTGGAGAAAAGATTGAGAAGGAGGAGATATCCAAATCCTGCCCAAGTGGATACTGATAGAGGATAGGTGATTGCATGGCTACATCTAGAACCTCAGATAATCAGCAGGATCATCACAGTGTAATAAGATTATCCAAGAACAAGGTATAAATTAAATCTAATTTATTTTATTTTATTAGATCCATCAAATTAGATCTAAAAATTATTAGATCTAATTTAGATTTAAGAAAAAAAAATTTGAAATTTTTTCTTAATCAAATCAGATTTGAACGAACCTAATTTGGAAAAATAGATTTTTTCTTTCAACTGGTATCAGAGCCAGGTTCCTATAAATAATTTAAATATAATTTTAATTTAATTTTAATTTAATAATTAGATGATTTTAGATGTCACATGATATATAATTAGATCTAAAATTAAAAAAATTAAAAATTAAATAATTTAGATCAGAGCTCTATAAGATGCATGAGTAGTTGTAGAATAGAATAGTTCTATCTATAGTCTTGCATGATCATAATTTAATTTGATTAAGTTATGATTTTTAGATTTATTTATTTACTATTTCATGATGTTATAAATATTATAATAAGATCTGAAAAATAGAAAATAAAGTTATTTATTTTTTGTACATATGAGATATGATGAATGCATGTTTAGACTAGTTGTAAAATTATTCTACATGATTATCTAGAATAGAATTTATTTTGATATGATCAATTTAAATTTAATTTTTTAAATGATTATGAGATAATTTAGATTTGAAAACATGCATGATATGATACATGAGATGTATGCAAAATATGTTTATAGCTGGATCAATTTTATATTTAAAATATATGATGTAGATCTAACTAGTTTTGTAGTTTTTATATTTCTAATTAAGGCGTTCTCCTTGAAACAAAGTAGGATTTAAATGCACTCTCCTTCCATTCGATAGAGTGTTCTTATGATGTGTAGGGGTGCTGTAAGCTCGTCCTTAATCAAAAATCCAAAAACTTATTTTCTGCAAAATCCTAGACCATGAAATTGTAGGATTTTATTTATATATTTTGTTTGTGAACTCTAAACTTAATTGAGAATTAAGATTATGAAATATGTTAAGTCTAAAAATTAAAATTTTTTGGATTTAATATATATTCATAAAATTGTGTTCGGACTTGGGTAGCTCAATTAGGTCTAAGCGGTTGATCAAATCGAATCAAGAGTTGGTTAGATGGGATCAAGAGTGCTTAAAATGACCAGCCTAGTAGGATTAAGTTTGGATCAAGATCGAATCATATGAGTAATCGATCAAGCAAAGATCTAATTAAGCTTAGTGGTTAGAGTCTAGATTGTAGGCTAATTTGATTGATTCTGGCTCAACAATTTGGTGTCTAAGGTAAGTTTGGCACATACGATCGATTGATTTCTAATTGGGAGCTACTCGACTCGAATGTGTTCTTGTCGAGTTAATAGCATATCCCTTCCATCGATCTCGCTTACCTGGCCATATTTATTAGCTCAGTCCTAATCTGAGGTGGCCAATAATTTGAGCTAACCCATGCCTCTAGATTAGTCATAACTATTATGACTATGTCAAGTCTAGTTTAATGAGATCTAAATCAAATCTCCCTAAGAAAAGATTATGTTTAAGGTCTTCCACCATTATAGATGTGCGGGCCCTTTTTGGGGTTAATTATTCTCGACTGGTTATAGTGGTTTAGTTGCACCAAGAAGATTCAACCATATCTATTAGGCATTGGATGCTACGGGTTGGAGGATGGATTGGACTCAATATTCTGGATACGATGAGAGACTCAATTAGTAATCCAATCTATGCAAATGGTGGGTCTGACTTAACTAAGGAGTGGATCAATATTTTGGGCATGATGAGATTCATGAATTAGAGATCAAGTTTGGATGCACCATGATTAGAGAATCATTGAACAAGAGTTGTTCACTCATTGGCTAACCCATCACCAATAACTATTAGGTGAGGTGATGAGTCAATTGGTGGGATCGCATCACCCACTAGAAATCATTAATCATGAAAGTTTTTGCATCTCTATAGAGGGAGTGTAGGGATCTGAGAAAATAGTAGAAGCTAATTTATTTAAAAATAATGCTCCTAAATAAATTGGTCAAGTCTTAATTATAATATCTAACTAGAAACTTTGACTCTCTATAAGAAAATGTCTGCTTTCAACCCACTAGCACGTATCTTGGACACCCGTAGACTGACCAGACCCAATTAAAAGAATTAGCTTTGGAACTTTAAAATCATTTTAGGTTTCGAGAAGTTAACTCATGTATTGGATCAGGATCCCCCCATCTTACCAGCTCGTTCATCCGCTGAACAGAGAGCATCTCTTGACAAGTGGATGGACGAAAATAATAAGACCAAATATTATATATTGGGCTCGATGTTTGATGAGCTTCAGCGCTAACATGAAGATATCAGGACTGCTCACCAAATATTGGCTCACCTACAAGAGATATTTGGTGAACAAAGTCGTGCAGCCAAGTATCAAGTCACTAAACAACTGTTCAAGACTAAAATGCATGATGGATAGTCAGTCCAAGATCATTGTCTAACGATGATCAAGGATTTGGAAGAGCTTGAAAAGCTTGGTATGAAGTTGGACCTGGATTTGTAGAATGATATAATTCTGCAATGCTTGACTGATACATATGGACAGTTTATCATGAACTACCATATGGTTAAACTTCAAAATTCTCTAGCCAAGCTTATGAACATGCTAGTTACTACTGAGCTTTCTATGAAAGATTTTAAAGGCTCAGTACTTGCTATGAAATGGACTTCTTCCAAGAGAAAGTCTTTTGGAAAGAAGAAAAAGTCTGTGAAAAAGCAAAAGATGGAAGGAGGAAAGAAGAAAAAGGCAGAGCTAAAGAAGAAGGCCGCTAACAAAAAAAAGTATTTCCATTGCAACACTGACGGCCATTGAAAGCGGAACTGTCCTACTTACCTGCCCACCCCAAAAAATAAGAAGGAGGCAGATCCTTTTGAAGCTATGCTCGTTATTGAGTCTAACCATATAATTTCTTCTGCATCCTGTTGGATGCTTGACTCTGGTTCTAGTGCTCATTTGTGCACTTTCATGCAGGGTCTTGAGGATAGTATAAGGCTGAGGGATGGTGAGATGATCCTACACATCGAAAATGGAGCAAGAATTGCTACTGTGATTATGGAAACATACCCTTTTTAACTACCATCTAGTTTAGACTTAGTATTAAAAGATTGTTATTATATACCTGTAGCAAGCAGGAATTTGATTTCTGTTTCATGTTGAGCATAAGAAGGCTATGGAACTAGTTTTCTTAAGGACCATTGTAACATTCTTTATGAAAGAAATAAAATTACAAGTAATTTTCTTATTAACGGTCTTTACCAGTTACATATTAATGTATCAACTTTTAATATCAATCAAAATGTGAATGCTATAAAATCAAAACAACCTTGGGATAGTCCAAACGATAGGTATCTATGGCTCCTAAGACTAGGTCATATAGTAGAAGATAGGGTTAACAAATTAGAGAAAATAGGGCTATTGAGTCTGTTGACTTTCGAGTCATATCCAACTTATGAATCTTATCTTCATGGCAAAATGACTAAGCTCCCTTTTGTAGGACATGGGGAAAGGGCCATGGATCTTCTTCCCCTAGTACATACTAATGTGTGCGGCCCATTTTATATGCCAACTAGAGGCAACTTTGTCTACTTCATAACCTTTATCGATGATTTATCTCAATATGGGTATGTGTATCTTATGAGATACAAGTCTGAAGCTTTTGAAAAGTTCAAGAAATTCAAACATGAAGTAGAAAAGCAAACTATAAAACTCATTAACGTTCTTCGATCAGATCGAGGAGGTGAATACCTTAGTCAAAAATTTCTGGACTATCTCAAGAAAAATGGCATAGTCTTTCAATGGACTCCATCTGGAACATCTCAACTCAATGGGGTGTCAGAATGGAGGAACCAGATCCTATTAGATATAGTCCGATCCATAATGAGCTTCATAGACCTTCCTAATTTTTTTGGAGATACAGTCTGTTAACTGCAATATACTTACTGAATGGGGTTCCTTCTAAAATCGTTCCTACCACACCGCATGAGATATGGCATGGTAAAAAATCAAGTCTGAGTTATCTCAGAATTTTGGGTTGTCCGACTCATGTCAAAAGATAACAAGTGGATAAGTTAGACTATAGGTCCTTTAGAGCTCGATTAATAGGATATCCTAAAGAGTCATTAGGATATTATTTCTATATTCCAGAAGATTAAAATGTGATTGTGAGTCGATATGCCATCTTTCTTGAAAAATAGTTTATTCAAGATAGCGGCATTGAAAAATAGATCAAGCTTGAGGAGAAAGTCTCAGAAGAGCAACGAGCTAAGGACCAAATGGAACCAAATCAGGTTGAGCCAATACAATCACTACCTCCTCCACCTCATAGATCGAAAAGAATTTTTCATCCCCCTGAGAGGTACATAGGTACTATTTCAGAAGAAGTAGAAGAAATGTTCCTCGTAGGTAATGGGGTTCATGGTGATGATCCCAAAAACTTATGATGAGGCAATATCGGATATTGACTCTGAGAAATGGTTAAAGGCAATGAAGTCAGAAATTAACTCGATGCACTCAAACCAAGTCTGGACCTTGGTAGATCCACCAGAAGATATAGTACCTATTGGGTGTAAATGGATCTACAAGAGACAGATTGGTGCAGATGGGAATGTAGAGACACTCAAAGCTAGATTAGTGGCAAAAGGGTATAGTCAACGCGAAGCCATTGACTATCAGGATACCTTTTCGCTAGTAGCTATGCTAAAATCCATCTGCACATTGCTTGCTATTGTAGCCTATTTCAATTATGAAATATGGCTAATGAACGTGAAAATTACATTTTTAAATGGATATCTTGAGGAAAATCTCAATATAGAACAGCCGCTAGATTTCACATCTAGTGATGCTGATCATAAGGTATGCAAGCTGCAAAGGTCTATATATGGACTTAAGCAAGCATCTCGGAGCTGGAATAATCATTTTAATGATGTGATCAAATTATTTAGTTTCATCAAGAACGAGGAGGATCAATGTATCTTCAAAAAGGTCAATGGGAGTGCTATTAGCTTTCTTGTATTGTACGTGGATGATATCCTCCTTGTTCGGAATAATATTCCATGTTGACCATAGTTAAAATATGGTTATCTAAAGAATTCTCCATAAAAGACTTTAGGAAGAAGCATCCTTTATTCCTAGGAATTAAGGTCTATAGAGATAGACCTAAATAGGAATGCTAGGACTTTCATAGAAGATGTATATAGAGGATGTGCTAAAGAGGTTTAGCATGGAAAACTCTAAGAGGGGATTAGTATCCTTCAGACATAGCATTCATCTCTCCAAGAAGATGTGTCCTAGCACACCTGAGGAGATAGAATGCATGAGCAAGATCCCTTATGCTTCAACAATAGGGAGCCTCATATATGCCATATTATATACACGTCCTGATATAGCCCATGCTGTGAGTATCACGAGCAGATATCAGTCAAATCTAGGTGAAGAACACTGAACTTCTATAAAATGTATTCTTAAGTACTTGAGAAGAACTAAGGATATGCTGTTAGTTTTTGGTAATGGAGAACTCCAAGTCCAGGGCTATACAGACTCGAATTTTATGTCTGATGTAGATGATCGAAAGTCGACATCTGAAAGTCTGTTTATGTGTAATGGTGGTGCTGTCAGTTGAAAGAGTTCAAAGTAGATAGTGATAGCAGATTCCACCATGGAAGCAGAGTACATCATTGCATCAGAAACTATGAAGGAGGCATTCTAGTACAAGAAGTTTGCCATAGAGATCGGAGTGATGCCATCAGATGCCATTCCTCTACACTGCGATAATAATGGCGCCATAGCCCTTGCTAAGAAGTCAAGATCTCATCAGAATCCAAGCACATCGAGCGGCGATACCACCTCACCCACAATTACCTCAAGAAAGGTTATGGCGAGGTCAAGAGAGTCGACTCTACAGACAATGCGGCGACCCACGCACAAAGCCATTGGGCCAGTAGAAGATCAAAGCCCATCTTGAGAAGTTGGAACTTAGATTTGTAGCCAATTGGCTTTAAATCAAGTGGTAGTTTGTTAGATATGTATGCCCTAAAAGCCAGAATTGGCTGACACTTATTATGCACTTTTAAGGGCAAAATTATAATTTTGACTATAAATAATAAAATAGATTATTTTCTATCATAATGTGTATTTAGTGTCTGTAATACATTCCTTGAGTTAATGGCAATGATAATTCTTATTTTCAAGAGTTGAAAATTTAAGACATGAATTTTCATTATTAACTCATAAAATGTTTCTGACCGTAGGATCGTCATGAGGATGGTGATTGATCTAGAAGGTTGGTATACAAATGCTTCTTTATAGTAGATGAGTCTTGAGTCTACGATGTAGAGACTTCAGAGCAAGAGTACAGATACTCATTAGAGAATGATGGTACTGAGCGTGCCCACCTCGAGTAGTCATAAGGAAGTCTAGCATCTCATCGATGACTGACTCGAAGCTGTAGTGGTGTGTCTGATTCTTTGACCTGAGGTGCATCGACTGTTCACCTTGAGGGTGTTATAGTTTGATTATACCATGACTCGATCTCCTAGACATCTGAAATCCTGAGGTGTATGTTGGCTATAGCATGTTTATTATAGGAATTAGATTGCACTAAGAGGAAATCTATCTACCTCAGTAGATAAGGAGCAGCCCTATGATGATCATGAGAATCAAGTCCATAAGCCCATGGCCATGATAGAGTGAAATGGTAGAAATATTTTCTATTAAGGTTTTCACATCAAACTTAAATCGAATGATTAATTCATATGATGGAAGTTAGGGTTTGATGAGTTCAACTTAACCCTAAATCGATAGGGGCTGAAGATAGATGAACTTAATCACACATGTAACTACACCGAGAGGTTCATTTTTAGTTCTGATGGATTGCCACCATACACTACTAGGTGTCATTGGTGGATTTTGGAAGCAATTAGAATGATTTGGATGATCGATCATTCTAGTTGTTTGAATCAGAAAAGTTCTGATCTATTGGAAGATGTTTCATTGATATCGATGATAGAAATTGCGACATATCTCATTACTATATAGAATTGAACCTAATTGGATCACACAAACAAGGGTTTGGATTTGGATATCATCAATTAGACTAACCTAGTTCAATTGATTTGAATTAGATTCAATTAGGTTCAAGGGAATTATGCTAGCACACGATTGAGCCAAAAGTTCTCCTTCAGCAATCATTAAATATTGTCACAACTAAGCCAAATGTGTTTGGGCTCACTTAGGTACCTTTACATGGTCTAACTGGAGCTTGTCCAGATCAAAAAAGGGTTATCATAATTTATGAGATAAATTTGAGATAACACCTATCATTTTTCATCACCTGCTAATTCTTGTCTTTTGATATTGGTCAAACATTGACCTTTGACACTTACACATCTACCCATGTGTCATGCATCCATTGGAGAGTAGATAGGGGTTTGTCTCCTTGCTAGAAAGAGGAAAGGAGGTGGTGCACCCCTAGGGAGGCTTGCGCCTAAGGATAATGATGCCTGAAGTCCCATACAAATGGAACTCCAGGTTGCTTGGCATCAAAATAGATGGTGCTAAAGAATTCACTTTGACCAGTCCTGGTGCCACCTAAGGATGTTGGAGAGGGGCTCTAATCTGATTGGAATAGATAATATCATCTCACCAATCAAATTTAGATATGATTGCATGAAGAGATGTGATTGACCGGGATGATGTGGCACTGCATGGCACACAAAGGTTTATATAAACCCTGTCTGCGCTTAGGTTTAGAGAGGTTCTCCCCTTGCCCATGCCACATAGCCATCTCCTTCTCTCCTCCATGCCTACCTCTGATCCTTTCTCTCCTCTCCATGCCCAAGGGGCTTTGTCCTTCAGTTTGGTGCGATCTAGTCAAGAAAAAGGCGATAAGAAAGGAAGAAGGCAGTACTGCTGCAAAAGACGACATCAAATTTTCAAAAGTTGTTTTGAAGACCTTCAAGATCAGATCTAGATTTGATCTTTGGAGAAAAGATTGAGGAGGAGTTATCCAAATCCGGCCCGAGGGGACACTGATAGAGTCCAAGTGATTGCGTGGCAACATCCAGAACCTCAAGCAATCAGTAGGATCATCATAGGATAATAAGATTACTCAAGAACAAGGTATAAATTAAATCTGATTTAATTTAATTTAATTTAATTTATTAGATCCATCAAATCAAATTTGATTTAGATCTAAGAAAAAAAATTTTAAAATATTTTTCTTGGTCAAATCAGATTTGAACAAACTTGATCTGAAAAAATAGTTTTTTTCTTCACTTTACATGGGTGATCATCTCCAAGACTGACACTTCCACCATCGACCTTCTAATAGATAGCAAACTACTCCCGATGAAAAGTATAGCAGTGCGAGTATATTGAATCTAATATCCACAGTATCAAACTCTGTGGATCCATCAAATACAACTAACAGATCTTTCCACTGCTCACAGAAGCTGTATCATCTTCGTTACTAGCCTTCCCTTTTTCTGATCTCAAAAGGGGACAATCTCTCCTCAGGTGTCCAGACTGATGATATTTATAATATTTTAATGTCTTCCTCTGATCTCGAGACTTCGACCTATCCTTCGATTTTTCTCTTGCCTTCTTCTTTGATCTTTTCTGTCTTTCATTCACAACCAAGAACTCAGACTTAGGATCGCCCTTGCAGATCTACTCCTTTTGCTCATTTGATCTGAGCACACCAACAACCTCTTTATAGTTTAGGATCTTCTTCATATAAACTAAAGTTGTTATGAGACCATCATACGAACCTGAGAGAGAACATAATAGCAGCAACGCCCAATCCTCCTTGTCGATCTTCACATCCAAACTCATTACCTCAGAACACACCTAATTGAACCTTTGGATATGTGCAATAAGATCTCTACCTTCGGGCATCCTTAGACTATACAGCTATTTCTTCAACCATAGCTTGTTCATCATATTCCTTCCTATATATGTGTTCTCCAATCTCATCTAGAGCTCCTTTGCCATAGTTTCTATCCAATCCCCGAGCAAAATCTGATCGACCAAGCACATTCGGATGGTGCTAAAAGTAATTTCTTCCAACTCTTTCCAATCCTCAGCACTGATCTTTTTTGACCTTTCTCTTGTCAAGATCTTGTAGATCCTCTACTGAACCAACAAGTCGTTTACCCTTTACTACCATAGGGTAAAGTTTTTCTTACCATCGAACTTTCCAAAATCCACCTTTAATCCACTCGATCCCATGACTTCAAACAAGTTAGGAACAGATCCCTAACATCCTTCTTCGATCACACACTAGTAATACTATCCTTCAAAGAAGATCGAAATGTTCTAGATCCTCTTTTCAACCATCTATATCACCATCCCTCTGTGTAACCAATCTCCACCTTAATTAAGAGACAAACAATAAAGAAATAAGAAGATTTTGGATAAAACCTGGTACAATAAATCCTGGATGTAGTAATCCTAGGTGTCTTCCTTCCTTCCATGCAACACCGCTCTGATTCCAATTGTTGGGATAAAATATCCTCTCTCGGACCAACATGGCCACTGGTGATAAGCCAAGCAATAAGGAACAATCTTTCAAGATTAATATGGAAGCAAAATAATGGATTCAAGAGAAAAAGGAGAAAGGGAGCATAAGAGTATTTTGAGAGAAAAGAGCTTTATTCAATGAATTCAACACCATATACAACCTTGACCAATTTTGAGTATTGATACTTTACAAAATATTCAAACCCCAAGCTTATAGAAAAACTCTTGAAAATCCAAACATCCCACGTACATAAAACAAACCCACAAAAACTAAGCTAGCCTAGATTCAGATTGAGCCAACTAACCTATGAATAGGTTGGCTCAGTTTGAGACTGAGCCAACCCAGTTGTGTACCATGGCAACAGTCCAAAAATGCTGCTTTCTATTTAAATTTTTCTCTTAGTTATAGCCGACCTAATCCTGAACTGAGCTAGCCCAGTTTCTAACTTAACTGGCTCAGTCTCAAGGTAAGCTAGCCTAGTTTCTGAACTTTGCTATGCAGGCTAATTTCTCTTTCGGCTTGCTTTCGTCTTCCCTTGATCTGTCTTCTCATGTTCCCAAGACATGGCAGTGCCAGTTTTAAGCTCACAAAACCCTAATAGAAACTTCTTTCTATTAATTCATATTGCCATAGCCATGAGCTTAAGGACCCGATCTCATGATCATCATAGGACTACTCCTTTACCAAGGTTGATAGATCTCTTATTGGTGCGATCCAATTTCTACAATGAATATGTTATAGCCAATATATACCTCAGGATTTTGAATGGCTAGGACACTGAGTTATAGTATAGTCAAACTATACACACTCAAGGTAAACCAATGATGTACCTTAGGTCAAAGAATCAGATGTACCACTATAGCATTGAGCCAATCATCGATGAGAAGATAGACTCACTTATGACTGTTCGAGGTGGTTATGCTCAATGCCCTAACTCTCTAATGAGTACCTGTACTGTTGCTTCGGTGTCTCCATATTGTAGACTCAAGACTCATTTATTCTAAGAAAATGATCATACACCAACCTTTCAGATCGATCATCATCCTCATGATGATCCTATGATTAGGAGCAATTTATGAGTTAATTATGATAACACATGTCTTAAATTTTCAACTCTCAAAAATATGTGCTATCATGCATGTTAACTCAAAGGATGTATCATAGACACTTTAAATAAATAATGTGATAGAAAATAATCTTTTTTTTAACTTTAATCAAAATTATAAAAATGCTCTTAGAAAGTATTTTGCAAGTATCGGCCAATCTAGCTTCTAGGGCACACATCAAACAAACTCCCACTTGACCTAATGCTAATTATCTACAAATCTAAGTCCCATCTTCTTAAGGTTGGCTTCGATCTTCTACTAGCTCAATGGCTTCGTTAGTGGATTAGCTGCATTATCTACGATGTCAACTCACTTGACCTTAATGTATCTCTTCTCGAGGTAATCATTGATGAGGTGATATTGCCACTCGATGTGCTTAGATTTCTAGTGAGACCTCGACTCTTTAGCAAGGGCTATGTCATCATTCTTATCATAGTATGGAGGGATGGTATCTGATGGCATCACTCCGAGCTCCAAAAAACTTCTTGAATTAGAATGTCTCCTTTACAGCTTTTGAGGTAGTGATATATTCTACTTCCATGGTAGAGTTCCATGGTCTGCTTAGAACTTTTTCAGCTTACGGCACCACCATTGCACAAGAATATACTACCAGATGTCGACTTTCAATCATCTATATCAAACATAAAGTCTGAGTCTATATACCCCTAGACCTAGAGTTCTCCATTACAAAAGACAAGAAATATATCTTGAGTCCTTCTTAAGTACTTAAGGATATAGTTCATAGAAGTCCAGTGCTCTTCATCTGGATTTGACTAATACCTGCTTATGATACTCACAGCATAGACGATATCAAATCATGTATACAGCATGGCATACATGAGTCTCCCTATTGTCGAAGCATAAGAGAACTTTCTCATGCATTTAATGTTCTCAGGTATGTTGGGACACATCCTTTTGGAAAGATAAATGCCATGTCTAAAGGGCACTAGTCCCCTCTTGGAGTTTTTTATGCTAACTTATGTACATCTTCTATAAGAGATCTAGCATCCTCTTAGTTCTATCCCTATAGACTTTAATCCCCAAAATAAAGGATGCTTCTCCTAAGTCTTTCATAGAAAACTCTTTCGATAATCATACTTTGACCAAAGTTAACATGGAAATATCATTTCCAATTAGGTGGATGTCATCCACGTACAGTTTGAGGAAGACAATAGCGCTCCCACTGACCTTTTTGAAAATACATGGCTCCTTTTCATTTTTTATGAAATCAAATAATTTGATCACATTATTAAAATGAGCATTCCAGCTTCGGGATGCTTGCTTTAGTTTATATATGGATCTTTACAACTTGCTGAAGGGGATCCTGAATTTCTCGGATCAGGTTCGTTCAGATTTGATTGGATCGAGAGGCATATTTCAAAAATTCTTCTCTTAGATCTAGATTAGATCTAACACTTTTCAGATCTAATATTAGCATCTGATAAATAAAAAAAATTAAATTAAATTGAAACTAAATTAATTTTACCTTGATCCTGGATAATCTGATTATCCATTGATGATCCTGCGGAAGCTCTGAGGTTCTGGATCCAGCCACGCAAGAACCTGACCTCTACCGATCTCCACTCAGACTAGATCTAGAGATCTTCTCCATCTCTTTCTTTTCTCCAAAAATTAGATCTGGATCTAATTTGGAGGATCTTCAAAACATCTTCTGAAGATTGCCCGTCGTCTCTGCAGTAGTGCTATCTTCTTCCTTTTTCGTCAGCCTTTTATTGCCTGACTCGCACTAATCTAAAGAACCCAACTTTCTTGGGCGTGGGGAGGAGAGAGAGGGCAAGATGGTAGCATGAAGAAGGGAGAGGAGCAGCCTTGGGGCATAGCTAGGAGAGAAGTTCTTAAAAATGGGCGCAGACAAGGTCTATTTATAGACTCTACTACGCCATACAGTGCTGCACCACCCCAGCCAATCACGTTGCTTCATTCAATTAGATCTAAATCTGATTGGTAGGATAAGAAACCCACGGATTCATCCTAAGGTAGTGCCTAAGACTGGTCAAAGTCTGTAGGTGAGGGTCACCTAGTTTGAATCCAACAAGCAACATGGAGTTCCATCCGTACGGGACTCTGGCATCCCTATCCAATGGCGCATGCCGTCCCAGGCGTGCGCCCCCTTTCATTCCAATTTCTAGAGAGGGGACTAGCCCCTATCTGCTCTCCAATAAGTGCATGACGCATGGGCAGATGTCCAAGGGTCAAAGGTCAATGTTTGATCAAGTCAAAGCATAAGAATTAGTAGGTGACGGAAAATGGTAGGTGTTGTCTCAAATTTATCTCATAAATTAAGACAACCCTTTTCTGACTTAGACAAACTCCAGTTAGACTAGATAAATATATCTGAGTGAGCATAAACTCATTTGGCTCAGTCGAGACAACTTTTATGATAGAAAAAAGAAGAACATTAGGCTCCATCGTGTGCTAGCACGATTTCCTTGAACCTAATTGAATCTTATTCAAATCAACTAAACGGGATTAGTCCAATTGATGATTTTCAGATCCAAACCCTTGTTTATGTGATCCGATTAGGTTTAGTTCTTTATGGTAATGGGATATGTCATGATCTCAATCGTCGACATCATCGAAACTCCTTTTGATGGATCAAAACTTTTTTGATTCAGACAACTAGAATGATCAATCATCAAAATCATTTTAGTTGCTCCCAAAATCCACTAGTGACACCTAGCAGCATATGGTGGCAACCCATCAGAACTGAAAATGATCCTCTTGGTGTAGTTACTTATGTGATTAAGTTCTTTTATCTTGAGCCCCAATCAGATTATGGTTAAGATGAACTCGTCAAAACCTAATTTCTATCATATGATTTAATCCTTTGATTTAAGTCCAATGTGAAAACCTTAATAGAAACTCTTTCTATTATTTCATATTCTGCCATGGCCATGGGCTTATGGACTTGATTCTCAGGATTATCATAGGGCTGCTCCTCATCCACCGAGGTAGATAGATTCTATCTTGGTGCAATCCAATTCCTACAATGAACATGCTATAGCCAACATACACCTCAAGATTTCGAATGGCTAGGAGACCGAGTCATGGTGTAGTCAAACTGTAACACCCTCAAGGTGAACTGTCGATGCACATTAGGTCAAAGAACCAGATACACCACTGCAGCATCGAGTCAGTCATCGATGAGAAGGTAGACTTCCTTATGACTACTCAAGATGGTCACGCTCAGTGCCCTCGTTCTCTAACGAGTACCTATACTTTCGCTCTGACGTCTCTATGCCATAGACTCAAGACTCATCTACTACAAAGAAGCGATTGTACATTAACCTTCCGGATCAATCACCATCCTCATGATGATCCTACGGTAAGGAGCATTTTATGAGTTAATAATGAAAATTCTTGTCTTAAATTTTCAACTCTTTAAAATAAGAATTATCATTATCATTAACACAAGGGATGTATCACAGACACTAAATACACATTTATGATAGAAAATAATCCATTTTATTATTTACAGTCAAAATTATAATTTTTTCCTTAGAAGTGTATTACAAGTATCAGCCAATTCTGGCTTCTAGGGCACACATATCTAACAAACTCCCACTTGACCTAAAGCTAGTTGGCTATTAATCTAAGTTCCATCTTCTCAAGGTGGGCTTCGATCTTCTACTAGCCAAATGGCTTTGTAGGCGGATCCGCCGCATTGTCTGCGGAATCAACTCTCTTGACCTCGATGTAACCCTTCTCGAGGTAATCGCAGATGAGGTGGTATCGTTGTTCGATATGCTTGGATTTTTTATGAGTCCTTGGCTCCTTAGCAAGGGCTATGGCGGAATTGTTGTCGTAGTACAGAGGAATGGCATCTGATGGTATCACTCCGATCTCTGTGGCAAACTTCTTATACCAGAATACCTCCTTTGCAGCTTCTGATGCAGCAATGTATTCTGCTTCCATGGTGAAATCTGCTATCTCTATCTGCTTGGAACTTTTCTAACTGATAGCTCCACCATTGCACAAAAATAGACTCCCAGATATCGACATTCGATCATCTATATCGGACATAAAGTTCGAGTCTATATATCCCTAGACTTGGAGTTCTCCATTACCAAAGACCAACAACATATCCTTAGTTTTTCTCAAGTACTTAAGGATACATTTCTCAAAAGTCCAGTGTTCTTCACCTAGTCTTGACTGATATCTGCTTGTGATACTCACAGCATGGGCTATATCAGGTCGTGTACATAACATGGCATACATGATGCTCCCTATTATAGAAGCCTAAGGGATCTTGCTCATGCGTTCTATTTTCTTAGGTGTGCTGGGGCACATCTTCTTGGAAAGATGTATGCCATGCCTGAAGGGTACTAAACCCCTCTTAGAGTTTTCCTTACTAAACCACTTTAGTACTTCCTCTATGTACATCTTTTATGAATGTCCTAGCATCCTATTTGGTCTATCTCTATAGACCTTAATTCCTAGAATAAAGGATGCTTCTCCTAGGTCTTTCATGGAGAATTCTTTAAATAACCACATTTTAATAGTGGTCAACATAGGAATATCATTTCCAATAAGGAGTATGTCATCCATGTACAATACGAGGAAGAGAACAGCGCTCCCACTAACCTTTTTGAAGATACATGGTTTCTCCTCATTTTTTATGAAACCAAACATTTTGATCACATCATTGAAACAAGAATTCCAGCTCCGTGATGCTTGCTTAAGTCCATATATGGACCATTGTAGCTTGCATACTTTGTGATCATCATCACTGGATGTAAAACATAAGGGCTGTTCCGTATAGATATCTTCCTCAAGATATCCATTTAAGAACGCCGTTTTCACATCCATTTGCCATATTTCATAATCCAATTAGACTGTAATAGCAAGCAGTGTGCGGATGGATTTTAGCATAGCTATTGGTGAAAAGATATCTTAATAGTCAATGCCTTTGCGTTAACTATAACCTTTTGCCACTAATCTAGCCTTGAATGTCTCCACATTCCCATCTGCACCAATCTTTCTCTTGTAGATCTATTTACACCCAATAGGTACAATACCTTCTGATGGATCTACCAAGGTTCAGACTTGGTTTGAGTGCGTCGAGTCAATTTCTGACTTCATTACCTCAAACCATTTCTTGGAATCGATATTTGATATCGCCTCGTTATAGGTTTTGGGATCATCACCATGAACCCCATTACGTATGAGGAATATTTCCTCAACATCCTCTGAAATAGTACCTAAGTACCTCTCAGGGGGACGAAAAATCCTTTCCGATCTATGAGGTGGAGGAGGTAGTGTATGGATTGGCTTAACCTGATTTGGTTCCATTTGGTCCTTAGCTTGTTGCTCTTATGAGACTTTCTCATCGAGCTTGATCTGCTTTCCAATGCCGCTATCTTGAATAAACTATTTTTCAAGAAAGATGGCATCTCGACTCACAATCACATTATGATCTTCTGGAATGTAGAAATAATATCCTAAATAATCTTTAAGATATCCTATGAATCGAGCTCTGAAGGACCTAAAGTCTAATTTTGTCACTTGTGTTGTCTTTTGACATGAGCCGGACAACCCCAATTCTGAGATGACTCAAATTGGTTTTTTTTTTCTTACGCATGCATATGTCTCATAGGTGTGGTAGGAACGATTTTAGAAGGAACCTATTCAGTAAGTATATTGTAGTTAACAAATATATTCCTCAAAGAAACAAGGAGTTTGTGAAGCTCAATCATGGATCGAACCATATCTTAGGATCCAGTTCTCTCCGTTTGAAACCGCCATGGAGTTGAGGCATTTTGATGGAGTCCATTGAGAGGACTATGCCATTTTTCTTAAGATAGTCATAAAATTCCCGACTAAGGTATTCACCTCCTCGATCTGATCGAAAAACCTTAATGGGATTTCCAGGTTTTGCTTTTCTACTTCATGTCTGAATTCTTTTGAAACTTATTTCAAAAGCTTCAGACTTGTGTTCACATAAGATACACTACCCATACCTAGATGAATCAATCGGTAAAGGTTATGAAGTAGACAAAGTTGCCTCAAGCTGGCACATCAAATGGGCCCCACACACTCTGTATGTACTAGTGCAAGAAGATCCATGGCCTCTTCTCCCATGTCTAAAGAATAGGAGTTTAGTCATTTTGGCCATGAAGATAGGATTCACAAATTAGGATGATCAGATCGATGGGACTCAATAGCCCGATTTTAAATTTGTTAACCTATCTTCTGCTTTATGACCTAATCTTAGGTGCACAGAGATATCCTATATCAATTTTGGACTATCCTGGTTTTTTGATTTTAGCATTCGATATTGTTGCTACAATAGATTTAAAATAGTATACAGTCAACATGTGACTGATAAGATCGTATTAATAGGGTAAACCATGTAACAATTTTATTTCTTTCATAAAGATATTATAATGGTCCGTGTAGAAAATTATTACATAACCTTCTATGTGAGAGCATGAAACAAGGAAATAAATTCTCTATGCTGAGGTCAGCTAATAAAAGTCTTTTAATACTAAGTCTAAACTAGAATGGTAGTCGAAGAGGGTTATTCCCTACGGCCACGTAGCAACTCTTGCTCACTTTTCGACGCACAAGATCATCTACCATCCCTCAGCCTCCTGCTATCCTCAAGACTTGCATAGAAGTGCACAGTGAGCACTAGAACAGAGTCAAGCATCCGACTGATGCAGAAGAATCGTAAGGTTAGACTCAATAATAAGCATACCTCCAAAGTGAGCTCTACTTTTCTTCTTTCCTCAGTTCCACACTTCTTGACTTTTTCACACGACTTCTTCTTCTTTGCAAATGATTTTACTTCTTGGTTAGAAAGTTCTTTCCATAGCAAGTAACTGAGCCTTTTAGAACCTTTCATGAAAGCTCAGCGGTACACCAGCATGTTCATAAGTTCGGCCAGAGAATTTTGAAGTTTATGCATATTGCTAGTGTCATGATGAACTTGCCTGTTAGATATACGTGTGCCCTAGAAGCTAGAATTGGTTGACACTTGTAATACACTTCTAGGGAAAAATTGTAATTTGTTGAACTATAATTAATGAAATGGGTTATTTTCTATCACATATGTGTATTAGTGTCTGTGATACATCCTTTGAGTTAATGGTAATGATAATTCATATTTTAAGAGTTGAAAATTTAAGACATGAATAATCATTATTAACATCAATAAACAGCTCCCGACCATAGGATCATCAGAGGATGGTGATTGATCCGAAAGGTTGTGTATGATCGCTTCTCTTTAGTAGATGAGTCTTGAGTCTACGGTGTGGAGACACCGGAGCGAGAGTACAGGTACTCGTTAGAGAAGCGGGCACTGAGCGTGACCACCTCGAGTAGTCATTAGGAAGTTTACTTCTCATCAATGACTGACTCGATGCTGCAGTAGCTGTGTCTAGGTTTTATGACCTGAGATGCATCGACAGTTCACCTTGAGGGTGTTATAGTTTGACTACACCATTACTCGGTCTCCTAGCCATATGGAATCCTGAGGTGTATGTTGGCTATAGCATGTTCATTGTAGGAACTGGATTGCATCAAGATGGGATCTATCTACCTCGGTGGTAGAGAGTAGCCCTATGATGAATCATGAGAATCAAGTCCAGAAATCCATGGCCATGGTAGAGTGAAATAATAGAAAGAGTTTCTATTTAGATTTCACATTGGACTTGAATCGAATGATTACATCATATGACAAGAGACTAGGGTTTGACGAGTTCACCTTAACCCTAATCTGATCGGGGCTCAAGATAGAAGAACTGAATCACACAGGTAGCTGCACCAAGAGGTTCACATTCAGCTCTGATGGGTTGCCACCATATACTGCTAGGTGTACTGGGGATTTTGGGAGCAATTAGAATGATTTAGATGATCGATCATTCTAGCTGTTCGAATCAGAAGAGTTCTGATCCATTCGAAAGGAGTTTCGATGATTGTCTATGATAGAGAATCATGACATATCCCATTACCATATAGAACTGAACCTAACTGGGTCACACAAACAAGGGTTTGGAATCTGGTGATCTCTTTGAACTGACTTAGTTCAATTGATCTGAATGAGATTAAATTAGGTTCAAGGAAATCGTGCTAGCACTCGATTGAACCTAACGTTCTTTCTTTTTACTATCGCAAATAAGTTGTCCTGACTGAGCCAAAGGAGTTTGTGCTCAATCAGAGGCCTTCATATGGTCTGACTGGAGGTTGTCCAAGTCAGAATAGGTTGTCTTATTTGTAAGACATTACCTGCCATTTTTGGTCCTGCCATTTCTTGTTCTTTGACTTTTGTCAAAAGTCTACCTTTGACTGGTCAAATTATTGACCATTGACCCTTTGACTTTTTGACCAGATGTCATGCACCTATTGGAGAGCTAGTGGGGGCCTGTCCCCCTGCCAGAACTGGCAAGGAGAAGGGCGCACGCCAAGGGTGGGTGAGCCCAAGTAGGAGGCCGCCTAGGAGTCCTGTTGACAAGGACTCCACCTCCCTTGGATTCCAATTAGAGTTCTACTAAGAATCCAGTTTGAGTCTTGGTGCCCTCTAAGGAGGAATCCAGGGGTCTCTATTTCAAGCAATCAGATTTAGATCTGATTTCACAAAAGGGTTGTGATTGGTTGAGAGGAAGAGGAGTTGGATCACAAGAGGTCTATAAATAAGACCCTGTGCCCAACCTAATCCTAGTGAATGCAATTGAGAAAACAACCCAAGGCTGCCCTCCCCTCCTTCTCATGCCATAGCTTCCCCTTTCTCTCCACGTCCAAAAGGTATTTTGGACTTAGGTTTGGTGCGATTCAGATCAAGGAAAGGCGATCAAAAGCAAGAAGGCTGCGCTGCTGCAAAAGGATGACTGCAGATCTTCAAAAGAGTTTTGAGATCCTCAATCAGATCCAGATCTGATTTTTGGAGGTGTGTAAGAAAGAAGGGTTCTCCAGATCCAACCAAGTGGATACCGTAGAGGCAGGTGCTTGCGTGGCTAAGATCCAGAACCTTCGCTGCAATCAAGGATCATCTACAGGGTAATAGGATACCCAAATCAGGTAAATTAAATTTGATTTAATTTATCTTATTTTATTTTTTTATTAAAATAATAAGAATCAGATCTAAAATATATCAAGATCTGATTGAGATCAGAAAAATTTTGAAATATATTCTTGATCTAATCAGATGACGAACCTGGTCGGGAAATCAGGATTTCCTTCACTGCCCTCGCTCGTCAAGGATTGCACAATGTGATACATTTCTGTAGATCCAAGTCTAACCTCACTCCGAGCTTCTCAAGCTCTTCCAAGTCCTTGATCATCATCAGATAATGATCTTGGACTGACTGTCCATCATGCATCTTAGCCTTGAATAGTCGTTTAGTGACTTGATACTTGGCTGCATGACTCTGTTCACCAAACATATCCTGTAGATGAGCCATCATTTGATGAGCAGTCCTTATATCTTCATGTTAGCACTAAAGCTCATCAGACATCAAGCCCAACATGTAGTATCTGGCCTTATTATCTTCGTCAGTCCACTTATTCGAAGACGCTTTCTATTCAGCAGACGGATGGGCTGGTAAGGTGGGAGGGTCCTAGTCTAATACATGAGTTAACTTCTTCAAATCCAAAATAATTTTATAGTTCTGAAGCCAATCCTTGTAATTTGGTCCAGTCAGTCTATGGGTGTCCAGGATTCATGCTAGTGGGTTGGATGCAGATATTTTTCTATAGAGAGTCAAAATTTCTAATTAGATATTGTAATTAAGACTTAACCAATTTATTTAGAGATTTTATTTTAAAATGAATTAGCTCCCACTATTTTCTCGGATCTCTACACTCCCTCTATAAAGATGCGAAAATCTCCATGATTACTGATTTCTAGTGGATGGTGCGGTCCCATCAACTGACTCATCACCTCACCTAACAGTTATTCGTGATGGGTCAGCCAATGAGTGAACAACTCTTATTCAATGATTCTCTAGATGTGGTGCGGTCCTAAGCCCAATCCATTCTCCAGTTTGTAGCATCCAATGCATAATAGACATGGTTGCATCTTTCTGGTGCAACTGAACCACTGTAACCAACCAAGAACAATCAATCCCGAGAAGGGCCCGCACATCTACAATGGTGGAAGACCTTGGACTTAATCTTTTCTTAGGGAGATTTGATTTATGTCTCATTAAACTACACTTGACATAGTCATAACCATTATGACTAACCTAGTGGCATGGGTTAGCTCAAATTATTGACCACCTCAGATCAGCTAATGAGTCAACAAACATGGCTAGGTAAGTGAGACCGTTGGAAGGGATATGCCATTAACTCAATAAGAATGCATTCGAGTCGAGTAGCTCATAATTAAAAACCAGTCGGTCGTATCTACCAGACTTACCTTAGACACCAAATTATTGAGATAGAACCAATCGGATTAGCCTACAATCCAGACTCTAACCACTGAGCCTAATTAGGTCTTAGCTTGATCGATCACTCACGTGACTCGATCTTGACCTAGACTTAATCCTATTAGACTGGTCAATTTAAGCATTATTGATCCCATCTAACCGACTCTTGATTTGGTTTGGTCAACCGCTAGACCTAATTGAGCCACCGAAGCCCGAACTCAGTTTTATGAATATGTCTTAAATCTAAAATTTTCAACTTTGGACCTAATTGATATTTCATAAACTTAATTCTTAATTAAGTCAGGGTTCTTAAACAAAACATGTAAATAAGATCCTAGGATTTCAGAATCTAGGGTTTTGTAGAAAGTAAGTTTTTAATTTCTGATTAAGGACGAACACGCAGCACCCCTACACATCATAAGAACACCCCATCGAATGGAAGAAAAGGGTCTTTAAGCCCTACTTTGTTCTTATGACCGAACGGTCAAGAGAAATGCCTTAATCAGAAATACAACTAATCTACAAAAAATAAATTAGATCTAAGCATATATCTTATATAAAAGATCTAATTAAAATATATTTTGTATATATCACATATATCATGCATGCATCTTTTTCAGATCTAAATTACCTCATAATCATCTAAAAAATTAAATTTCAATTTGATCTTATAAAATAAAATTTAATCTAGACCTATTTGCAGAACTATTCTACAACTAGTCTAAATATGCAACTATCATATCTTATATGAACAAATTAATTTTATTTTATTTTCTATTTTTATATCTAATTATAATATTTATAATATTAGAAAATAAAAAATAAATAAATCTAAAAATTATATTTAATCAAATAAAAATATGATTATATTAGACCACATATAGAACAATTCTATTCCTAGTCTAGTTATGTATCTTGTACATATTAGATCTAGATCAATTAATTTTAATTTTTTATTTTTTAACTTCAGATCTTAAAATTAGATCTAAATAAATTTAATAAGAACCTAGCTCTAATACCAGTTGAAGGGGATCCTGAATTTTCTGGGTCAGGTTCGTTCAGATCTGATTGGATCGAGAGGCATATTTTAAAAATTCTCCTCTCAGATCTAGATCAGATCTGATACTTTTTAGATCTAATTTTAGCATCTGATAAATAAGAAAAATTAAATTAAATTAAAACTAAATTAATTTTACCTTGATCTTGGGTAATCTGATTACCCGTTGATGATCCTATGGAAGCTCTGAGATTCTGGATCTAGCCATGCAAGCGCCTGACCTCTATCGATATCCACTTAGGTTGGACCTGGAGATCTTCTCCTTTTCTTTCTTTTCCCCAAAAATTAGATCTGGATCTGATTTGGAGGATCTTCAAAACACCTTCTAAAGATCGCCTATCGTCTATGCAGCAGTGCTGCCTTCTTTCTTTTTCGTCGGCATTTTCTTGCCTGACTCGCACTAATCTGAAGAACCCAACTTTCTTGGGTATGGGGAGGAGAGAGAGGGCTAGATGGTGGCATGGATATTGGAGAGGGGCAGCCTTGGGGCATGGCTAGGAGAGAAGTTCTTAAAAGTGGGCGCAGACAGGGTCTATTTATAGACTCTGCTGCACCATGCAGCGCTGCATCACCCCAGCCAATCATGTTGCTTTGTTCAATCAGATCTAAATTTGATTGATGGGATAAGAAACCCACGGTTTCATCCTAAGGTGGTGCCTAAGATTGATCAAAGTCTATAGGTGAGGGTCACCTAGTTTGAATCCAACAAGCAACCTGGATTCCCATCCGTATGGGACTCTAGCATCCCTATCCATGGGCGCATGCCATCCTAGGCATGCGCCCCCTTTCTTTCTAGTTTCTAAAGAGGAGACAAGTCCCTATCTAGTCTCCAATAAGTGCGTGATAGATGGGCAGATGTCCAAGGGTCAAAGGTCAACGTTTGACCAAGTCAAAGTACAAGAATTAGTAGGTGATGAAAAATGGTAGGTGTGTTGTCTCAAATTTATCTCATAAATTAAGACAACCCTTTTCTGACTTGGACATGCTCCAGTCAGACTAGGTAAAGGTATTTGAGTGAGCACAAACTCATTTGGCTCAGTCAAGACAACTTTTATGATAGAAAAAAGGAGAACGTTAGGCTCAATCGTGTGCTAGCACGATTTCCTTGAACCTAATTGAATCTTATTCAAATCAACTGAACTGGATTAGTCCAATTGATGATTTCTAGATCTAAACCTTTGTTTGTGTGATCCAGTTAGGTTCAGTTCTGCATGGTAATGTGATATATCATGATCTCCATCATCGACATCATCAAAACTCCATTCGATGGATCAGAACTTTTCTGATTCAGATAACTAGAATGATCGATCATCAAAATCATTCTAGTTGCTCCCAAAATCCACCAGTGACACCTAGCAGCATATGATGGCAACCCATCAGAACTGAAAATGAACGTCTTGGTGTAGTTACTTGTGTGATTAAGTTCTTCTATCTTGAGCCTCGATCAGATTAGTGTTAAGGTGAACTCGTCAAACCCTAATTTCTATCATATGATTTAATCATTCGATTCAAGTCCAATGTAAAAACCTTAATAGAAACTCTTTCTGTTATTTCACATTCTGCCATGGCCATGGGCTTATAGACTTGATTCTCATGATTATCATAGGGCTGCTCCTCATCCACCAAGGTAGATAGATTCCATCTTGGTGCAATCCAATTCCTACAATGAACATGCTATAGCCAACATACACCTCAGGGTTCTGAATGGTTAGCAGACCGAGTCATGGTGTAGTCAAACTATAACACCCTCAAGGTGAACTATCGATGCACCCTAGGTTAAAGAACTAGACACACCACTGCAGCATCGAGTCAGTCATCGACGAGAAGGTAGACTTCCTTATGACTACTCGAGGTGGTCATGCTCAGTGCCCTCATTCTCTAACGAGTACCTATACTTTCACTCTGGTATCTCTACACCATAGACTCAAGACTCATCTACTACAAAGAAGCGATTGTACACTAACCATTCAGATCAATCACCATCCTCATGATGATCCTACGGTCAGGAGCATTTTATGAGTTAATAATGAAAATTCTTATCTTAAATTTTCAACTTTTGAAAATAAGAATTATCATTATCATTAACTCAAGGGATGTATCATAGACACTAAATACACATATGTGATAGAAAATAATCCATTTTATTATTTATAGTCAAAATTATAATTTTTTCCTTAGAAGTGTATTACAAGTGTCAGCCAATTCTGGCTTCTAGAGTATACATATCTAACACTTGCAGACCTTGTGATCACCATCACCAGATGTGAAACCAAGCGACTGTTCTATATAGATATCTTCCTTAAGATATCCATTTAAGAACAATATTTTCATGTCTATTTGTCATATTTCATATTCAAAATAGGTTGCAATTGCAAGCAACGTGCAGATAGATTTAAGCATGGCTATTGGTGAGAAGGTATCTTGATAGTCACTATCTTTGTGCTGACTATATTCTTTTGCCACTAGCCTGGTCTTGAATGTTTACATATTTCCATTTGCACCAATCTTTCTCTTGAAGATTCATTTACACCTAATAGGTATTATACCTTCAGGTGAAACTACCAAGGTCCAGACTTTGTTTAAGCGCATTGAATCAATCTCTGACTTCATTATCTCAAGCCATTTCTTGGAGTCGATATCTGATATCGCCTCATCATAGATTTTGGGATCATCATCATGAACCTCATTTCTTGTGAGGAATATTTTTTCTATGTTCTCTAAAATGGTATCTAAGTACCTCTCAGAAGGATGGAAAATCTTACTTGATCTATGAGGTAGATGAGGTAGTGCATGGATCAGCTCAGGCTGACTGGATTCCATAGGTTCTTTAGCTCGTTGCTCTTCAATGATTTTCTCCTCGAGCTTGATCTATCTTCTGATGCCACCATCTTGAATAAACTATTTTCAAAAAAAATGGTATGTTGACTCTTAATCACATTATGATCTTTCAGAATATAGAAATAATATCCTAATGACTCTTTTGGATATCCGATAAATCGAGCTCTAAGAGATCTAGACTCTAACTTATTCGCTTGCTATCTCTTGACATGAGTCTGACAACCTCAAATTCTAAGATGATTCAGACTTTATTTTTTACCATGCCATATCTCATACGGTGTGGTAGGAATGGTTTTAAATAAAATCTTATTCAGTAGGTACATAGTTGTCATTAAATTATATCCTCAAAGAAACTCAGGAAGATCTATGAAGCTCATCATGGATCGGACCATATCTAATAGGATTGATTTTTTTGTTCTGAAACCTCATTGAGTTGAGGTGTTCTAGGTGGAGTCCATTATGAAACTATGCAATTATCTTTGAGATAGTCTATAAATTTTTGACTAATGTATTCGCCTCCTCGATCTGATTAAAAAATTTTAATGAGCTTTTTGATATGCTTTTCCATTTCTTGTCTGAATTTCTTGAACTTTTTATAAGCTTCAAACTTGTATCGCATCAGGTACATATACCTGTATCGAGATCGATCATCGATAAAGATAATGAAGTAGAAAAAGTTACCTCTAGCCAGCTCATCAAATGGTCTACACACATCTATATGTATGAGGGCAAGTAGGTTTGTGGTCCTTTCCCCATATCCCATTAAAGGAAGCTTGGTCATTTTGCCTTGAAGGCATGATTCACAAATCGGATATAACTCGAAAGTCAATAAATTCATTAGTCTAAATTTCTTCAATTTGTTAATCCTATCTTTAGCTATATGACCTAGCCTAAGGTGCCACAGATACCTTTCATTA
This sequence comes from Cocos nucifera, assembly GCA_006176705.1. NCBI lineage: Eukaryota > Viridiplantae > Streptophyta > Magnoliopsida > Arecales > Arecaceae > Cocos > Cocos nucifera. Next base: position 96,462 of record QRFJ01001418.1, read on the forward strand.
ATACTATTTTTAGATTATTTTCTTCCTATGATATTCATATTTTGCTCGACATTAAAAATAGAAATATCTACATGTAACTGATAGAGACCATTAATTAAGAAAATACTTGTAATTTTATTTTTTTTATAAAGAATTGTATAGTGGTCCTTAAAGAAACTAATTACATAGTTTTTTAGTGATAAACATGAAATAAAAATTAAATTCCTACTTGCAGTAGGCATAAAGTAATAATCTCTAAGAACTAAAATTAATCGAGATGATAGTCGAAGAGGATAGATTTCAATGGCCATAGCAATAACTCTTGCTTCATTTCTAATGTACAGGATCATCTCACCATCCCTTAGCCTCTTGCTCTCCTCAAAAATCTTTATAGAGGTGCACAAGTGAGCACTAGGACCAGAGTCAAGCCCCCAATTGGATGCAGAAGAAATCATAAGATTAGTCTCAATGATGAGTATACCTCTAGAAGGATCTGCCTCCTTGTTCTTTAGGCTGATCAGGTATGAAGGGCAGTTCTACTTCTAATGGCCATCGATGTTGCAGTGAAAATATTTTTTTTTTGTCCACGATCTTCTTCTTCAGTTCTTCCTTATTCTTGTTCTTCCGCTCAACCTTCTGCTTCTTGGCAGACTTCTTTTTCTTTCCAAAAGACATTCTTTTGGAGGAAGTCCATTCCATAGCAAAAATTGAGCCCTTTGAATTTTTCATACTTTGCTCAGTAATAACCAGCATATTCATTAACTCAGTCATGATGCATTGGAGCTTATTCATTTGGAAGTTCATGATGAACTATCTATATGAATTAGTCAAACACTGTAGGATCACATTAATTTGTAGGTCCTTATTCATGATGACACCGAGCTTCTCAAGCTCTTCTAGGTTCTTGACCTTTGCCAGGTAATGATCTTGGACCAACTACTCATCACACCTATGTGCTTTGAAAAGTCTCCTCGAGACCTGATAATGGGCTACGTGACTCTATTCACCAAACAACTCTTGTAGGTGAGCTAATATTTGATGAACAATCTTGATGTCTTTATGTTGGCATTACAACTCATCTAACATTGAGCCCAACATGTAGCACTTGATCTTGTTATCATCGTCAGACCACTTCTCATGAGATGCTCTTTGATAAATGATCGGATGGGCTGGTAGAGTGGAAAGTTTCTAGTCCAACATGTAGGATAGCTTATCGAAACTCAAAAGAAATTTCAAGTTTTGAATCTAATTCTTGTAATTCAGTTCGGTCAGTCTGTGGATATCTAGGATTTAGACTAAGAGGTTTGATGTAGCCATTTTTCTATAGAGAGTCAAAGCTTCTAGTTAGACTTATAATTTGACTTAACTAATTGATTTAGAAATTTTATTTTTAAATAAATTTAGGCTCTCACTATCTTTTTGGATCCCAACACTCCCTTAGCAGAGATGCAAAAGTCTCTATGATAAATGACTTTTAGTGGGTGGTGCGTGTTGACCCCCCAAGTGATTTTGTTGATGACCAAACATTAAAGCATATGATTATTGATAAATTTTATTTTAAATGTTTCAATGTTTAGAAGAAAGAGAGCTCTTTGACCAAAATAAGAAAGAAATTAAATGCAATTCAAGTCAAGCTCAAAAGTCCTTGTTTTGTATCAGATTTCCCAATAAAATGTCCTTCAAAAGATTTCGAGCCTTCTCCAAGCTTTTTCAAGAAGTCTCCAAGCTGATGGCATGCTGACTCTATGCTCTGGCACAGTTTTGAGAGGACTCAAGATGAGCTCGAGTCCATCTTAGAAGATAGAAACATTATTTCTATGCACTAAGATCGAGATGACTCGAAAAATTTTTGAGAGGCCTTAAAGTTGCAGTGAGATGTTTCCATCAAAATCGAGAGGACTCGATCTCAGGAGGCAAATTTTCTTTAGGAAGCTGATTTTTGGGCACCAGAGAGGAAGACATCTCGTGGTCTAATCGAGAGGCTCGAAGTTGAACAAGACATCTTGAGATAAACCAAGAAGTCTCCAAACACGGTGATAGCCTTCAATGGATAGTTCCTGAATCCACTTTTTTCATCTTCAATGGCTAATTCTCGCCTTTAATGGTCAGATTCAGGTTTTTCTAGACTCTAATTATTTCAAGCTTGGTGGGAATGGTCAAGATATAAAAAGGAAGAGAAGTGATTCATTTCGATGTAGAAGAAAAGGGAGAAAGTTAGAATGCCTTGTTTTTTACACGAGAAGACCTTCTTCCATCAATGTTTTTCTAAAGCATTAAAGCGAACTCAATTGCATTAACTTCCACCGTGTAAGGAGGCATTCATCAAGCTTCATTGACAACATCTCAGCTCATTTAAGGAGCATCCTGTGTTGTAAAACTATGATTTTCTTTCTTTATGTTTTAGGTTTCAATAGCGGCAAAAACTAAGGGATTGGGTTAATTCACCCCTTTAATTGGATTGTATTGCTTTATTTAAGGCAGGTAAAGGTTATGGTTGGTGAATCTAAAGAAAAACCAACTGGATTTTCAGATAGTGAGCTCAAGAAAACTATCCAACTATAATCTTAAAAAATTATAGTGAAATTTCTAAGAGCGTAGCTTGGAAAGTGGATTTAGGTACTAGTACTTCGAACCACTATAAAAGCTTCTACTTGTGTGTGTGCTTGTCTTTACTCTTGTTGCTCTCACTATGTACTCACTCTGCATTTAATTAGTTTATTCTTACACATAACTATTTTATGTTTTTCAAAATCTAATTCACCCACCCCCCCTCCTGGGTTGTCTAGCTGGGAAACAATTGATATCATAGCCTTAGTTCTCTGCTAATTGTTGATCTATTCTTATAAGAGAAAAGGATTATAGCAACCCAACTTGGAGGATCTCTTGCAGAAGGGCAATCCACTAATAGGCCATCTCTTTTCAACGGGTCTAACTATACCCATTGGAAAGCTTGCATGCGCATTTTCATACAAGCCCTTCATTATGACATATGGAATATCATCATTAATGGGCCACACACAGCAACAATCATTATGGATGGCATGTCTTCTCCTAAGTTGGAGAAAGATTGGGATGAATTGGACAAAAAACTTGTCCAACTAAATGCCAAGGCAATGAATGTCTTTTATTGTGCCCTTGATGCTAATGAGTTTAACTGAATTTCTACTTACAATTCTGTAAAGAAAATTTGGGATAGACTTGAGGTTATGCATGAAGGGATAAATCAAGTGAAAGAGACTAAGATCAACATGCTAGTTCATTAATATGAACAATTTAAAATGGATCCAACTAAATCTATTACCAGCATATACACAAAATTCATTGATGTTATAAATGGTTTAAAAGGTCTAGGAAAAATCTATACTAACAATGAATTGGTGACAAAGATTCTTAGTCATTGCCTAGGTCGAGGGAAGCCAAAGTGACAACTATCCAAGAGGCAAAAGATCTAAACAAACTACTGCTTGAAGAGCTCATTGGATCTTTGATGATGCATGAGCTAGCAATGGGATAGCATCGTGAAGAAGAGAGCAAAAAGAAGAAAACCATTGCCTTGAGATCCATGACTGTAGAAGAGGATGATGATCTATCCACCAGTGATGAAGATATAGCCTTGGTGATCAGAAAATTCAAAACGTTCATGGGAAGACGAAGATAAGGATTCAAGAAAAGAAGCTTCATTAGAGGAGAACCTAGCGGGGAGAAAGAGAAAGAGAATGAAAAGGATCAGCCCATGTGCTATGAATGCAAGAAATAAGACATTTTAGGACTGACAGTCGTTAGTTGAAGAAAGCATCCAAAAGAACAAAGAAGAAGGCTATGATAGCGACTTAGAGTGATAGCGACAAGTCAAGTTTAGAGGAAGAAAACAAAATTGAAGCAATCTTGTGCTTCATGGCACTAGATGAAGAGGAATGCCTTACAGTCAATGGATCTAAATGTGAATAGTACTTGAATAGTGGCTGCTTAAGGCATATATCGGGTGATAAGGAATAATTCTTCACCCTCAAAAAGAAGGAAGGAGTAGTCACCTTTGGAAACAATAGCAAAGGCAAAATTATTGGTATTGGTAAAATTTAGATTACTCCATCTACCTTCATAGATAATGTTCTATTAGTTGAAAACTTAAATCATAATTTGCTTAGCATTTGTCTGCTATGTGATAAAGGTTATAAGATTTCGTTTGAATCATCCATGTGCATACTATCTAGTTCTTTAGATGATAGCTTAAAATTTATTAGATTTAAGCTTGGCAACATCTACATGGTTGATCTTAATGAAATCACCATGAAGAGTAGTCAATGCCTAGTTACAATGAATGCTAACATCAAAGAAACTAGTTGGCTTTGATATCATATATTAAGACATGCAAGCATGCATACTCTATCAAAATTACTTAACAAAGATTTAGTTAAATGTTTACCCAAATTTAACTTTATGTTTGATCATGATTGTGATGCTTGTCAACTTGAAAAATAAACTAGGAAAAATTTTAAACTAAAAATATGATTTCAACTTCTAGGCCTCATGAATTGATTGACATGAATTTGTTTGGACCTACTATTAGATATGTATGCCCTAGAAGCCAGAATTGGCGGACACTTGTAATACACTTCTAGGGATAAAATTATAATTTTGACTATAAATAATAAAATGGATTATTTTCTATCACAAATGTGTATTTAGTATTTGTGATACATCTCTTGAGTTAATTCTTATTTTCAAGAGTTAAAAATTTAAGATAAGAATTTTCATTATTAACTCATAAAATGCTCCTGACCGTAGGATCATCACGAGGATGGTGATTGATCCAGAAGGTTAGTGTACGATCGCTTCTCTTCATAGTAGATGAGTCTTGAGTCTACGGTGTGGAGACACCGGAGCGAGAGTATAGGTACTCATTAGAGAATGAGGGCACTGAGCGTGACCACCTCGAGTAGTCATTAGGAAGTCTACCTTCTCGTCAATGACTGACTCGATGCTGCAGTAGTGTGTCTGGTTCTTTGACCTGAGATGCATCGGCAGTTCACCTTGAGGGTGTTATAGTTTGACTACACCATTACTCGGATCTCCTAGCCATATGGAAACCCTGAGGTGTATGTTGGCTATAGCATGTTCATTGTAGGAACTGGATTGCATCAAGATGGAATCTATCTACCTCGGTGGTAGAGGAGCAGCCCTATGATGATCATGAGAATCAAGTCCACAAGCCCATGGCCATGGCAGAGTGAAATAATAGAAAGAGTTTCTATTTAGATTTTCACATCGGACTTGAATCGAATGATTAAATCATATGACAGAGACTAGGGTTTGACGAGTTCACCTTAACCCTAATCTGATCGGGGCTCAAGATAGAAGAACTTAATCACACAGGTAGCTGCACCAAGAGGTTCGCATTTTCAGCTCTGATGGGTTTGCCACCATATACTGCTAGGTGTCACTGGTGGATTTTGGGAGCAATTAGAATGATTTAGATGATCGATCATTCTAGCTGTCTCGAATCAGAAGAGTTCTGATCCATCGAAAGGAGTTTCGATGATGTCGATGATAGAGATCATGACATATCCCATTACCATACAGAACTGAACCTAACTGGGTCACACAAACAAGGGTTTGAATCTGGTGATCATCAATTGAACTGATCTAGTTCAATTGATCTGAATGAGATTCAATTAGGTTCAAGGAAATCGTGCTAGCACTCGATTGAACCTAACGTTCTTCTTTTACTATCATTAAATAAGTTGTCTCTGACTGAGCCAAAGGAGTTTGTGCTCAATCAGAGGCCTTCATATGGTCTGACTGGAGGTTGTCCAAGTTAGAAAAGGTTGTCTTATTTTGAGATAAATTTGAGACATTACCTGCCATTTTTGGTCACCTGCTAATTTCTTGTCTTTTGACTTTGGTCAAAATGTTGACCTTTGACCAAACTTTGACATCTGACCCATGTGTCATGCACCTATTAGGAGAGCTGGTGGGGGCCTTGTCCCCCTGCCTAGAACCTGGCAAGGAGAAGGGCGCATGCCTAGGGAGGCGTGCGCCCATGGATAGGGATGCCTAGGAGTCCCATACGGATGGGACTCCAAGTTGCTTCATTGGAATTCCAACTTAGGAAGTTCACCTAAGAACTCCAACTTTGAGTAGTTTTGGGACCACCTAAGGATGAATTGAAGGAGCTCTCATTTAAGGATTGGAATCCAGGTGATCTCTATTCCAACCAATCAGATTTAGATCTGATTTCACAAAGGGTTGTGATTGGTTGAGAGGAAGAGGAGTTGGCATGGCGCAGTAGGGTCTATAAATAAGACCCTATCTGCACCCAACTTATATAGAGTTCTCTCTTAGCCCATGCCCCAAGGCTGCCTCTTCTCCCTCCTCCATGTCATCTTCTAGTCCTCTCTCTCCTCTCCACGTCCAAAAGGAGTTGTTGGGTTTAGGTTTGGTGCGATTCCAGATCAAGAAAAAGGCTGATCGAAAAGGAAGAAGGCTGCACTGCTGCAAGAGGACGACAATGCAGATCTTCAAAAGAGTTTTGAAGATCCTCCAGATCAGATCCAGATCTAATTTTTGGAAGAGATGATAGAGAAGAAGAGGATCTCCTAGATCCAACCCTGAGTGGATACCGGTAGAGGCCAGGATGCTTGCGTGGCTAGATCCAGAACCTTCAAGCTGCAATTAGTCAGGATCATCAACAGGGATAATAGGATTACCCAACATCAAGATATAAATTAAATTTAGATTTAATTTATCTTTTTTATTTTATTTATTAAAATTAATAAGAATTAGATCTAAAATATCTCAAGATCTGATCTAGATCATATGAGAGAAATTTTTGAAATATATCTCTTGATCCGATCAGATCTGGAACGAACCTGGATCCGGGAAAATCAGGATTTTTCCTTCAACTGGTATCAGAGCCATGGTTCTTTAAATTATTTAGATCTAATTTTAATTTATTTTTAATTTAGAAAATTTGATGATTTTAGATGTCACATGAGATGTGATCAGATCTGAAATTAAAAAAATTAAAATTAAATAATATAGGATCTAAGAACTATGAAGATATGCATGACTAGTTCTAGAATAGAATAGTTCTATACATAGTTCTTGCATAATCTTTGATTTAATTTTGATTAAATCATGATTTTAGATCTATCTTATTCTTTATTTTTTGATATTATAAGTGTTATAATAACATCTGATAAATAGCAAATAAAAATTATTTAATTTTAAATATCATATGAGATATGATGAATGCATATTTAGACTAGTTGTAGAATAGTTCTACATAATTATCTAGATTAGAATTTATTTTGATGTAGATCAATTTAAATCTAATTTTTTAGATTAATTATGAGATAATTTAGATCTAAAAAATATGCATGATTATGATACATGAGATGTATGCAAAATATATATTAAGTTAGATCAATTTTTATATATGAGATATATGATATAGATCTAACTAGTTTTGTAGATTTATATGTTCCTGATTAAGGCGTTCCTCTTGGCCGTCCGGTCATAAGAACGAAGAAGGGTTTAAAGGCCCTCTCTTTCCATTCGATGGGGTGTTCTTATGATGTGTAGGGGTGCTGCGCATGTTCGTCCTTAATCAAAAATCCAAAACTTACTTTCTGCAAAACCCTAGATCCTGAAACCCTAGGATTTTATTGTGCATATTTTGTTTATGAACCTTAAACTTAATTAAGAATTAAGTTTATGGAAATATTAATTAGGTCTAAAATTGAGAATTTTAGATCTAAGACATATTCATAATACTGGGTTCGGGCTTGGGTAGCTCAATTAGGTCTAAGCGGTTGATCAAACCGAATCAAGAGTTGGTTAGATGGGATCAACAATGCTTAAATTGACCAGCCTAATAGGATTAAGTCTGGGTCAAGATCGAGTCACATGAGTGATCAATCAAGCAAGACCTAATTAGGCTCAGAGGTTAGAGTCTGGATTGTAGGCTAACCCGATTGGTTCTGACTCAACAATTTGGTGTCTAAGGTAAGTTTGGCAGATACGACCGACTGGTTTTTAATTAAGAGCTACTCGACTCTGAATGCATTCTTGTACGAGTTAATGGCATATTCCTTCCACCGGTCTCACTTACCTGGCCATATCTGTTGACACAGTTCTGATCTGAGGTGGTCAATAATCCGAGCTAACCCATGCCACTAGGTTAGTCATAATTGGTTATGACTAATGCCAAGTCTAGTTTAATGAGACCTGAATCAATTCTCCCTAAGAAAAGATTAAGTCTGAGGTCTTCCACCATTGTAGATGTGCGGGCCCTTCCCGGGGTTGATTGTTCTCGGCTGGATACAGTGGCTCAGTTGCACCGGGAAGATGCAACCATGTCTATTAGGCATTGGATGCTATGGGCTGGAGGATGGAGTTGGGCTCAATATTTCGGATACGGTGAGAGACTCAATTAGGAACCCAGTCTATGCAAATGGTGGGTCTGACTTAACTAAGGAGTGGATCAATATTTCGGGCATACGGTGAGATTCATGAATTAGAGACCAAGTTTGGGTGCACCATGATTAGAGAATCATTGAACAAGAGTTGTTCACTCATTGGCTAACCCATCACCAATAACTGTTAGGTGAGGTGATGAGTCAGTTGGTGGGACCGCACCATCCACTAAAAATCATTAATCATAGGGATTTTTGCATCTTTACAGAGGAAGTGTAAGGATCCGACAAAATAGTGGGAGCTAATTTATTTAAAAATAAAATCTCTAAATAAATTGGTTAAGTCTTAATTATAATATCTAACTAGAAACTTTGAATCTCTATAGAAAAATGTCTACATCCAATACACTAGCACGAATCCTGGATACCCATAGACTGACCAAAATAAATTACAAGGATTGGCTCTGAAACTTCAAAATTATTTTGGATTTTGAAAAGTTAACTCATGTATTGGATCAAAACCCTCCCATCTTACCAGTCTATCCATCCACTAAATAGAGAGCATCTCTAGATAAGTGGACAGACGAAGATAATAAGGCCAGATATTACATGTTGGGCTCGATGTCTGATGAACTTCAGCGCCAACATGAAGATATCAGGACTGCTTGCCAAATGTTGGCTCACCTACAAGAGATGTTTGGTGAACAGAGTCACGCAGCCAAGTATCGTCACTAAACAATTATTCAAGGCTAAAATACATGATGGACAATCAGTCCAAGATAATTATTTGATGATGATCAAGAACTTAGTAGAGCTTGAGAAGCTTGAAGTGAGGTTAGACTTGGATCTGTAGAATGATATAATTCTATAATCTTTGACTGATGCATATGGATAGTTCATCATAAACTATCATATGCATAAACTTCAAAATTTCCTAATCGAACTTATGAACATGCTGGTTACCGCTGAGCTTTCTATGAAAGCTTCTAAAGACTCAGTGCTTGCTATGGAACGGACTTATTCCAAGAGAAAGTCTTTTGAAAAGAAGAAGAAGTCTATATAAAAGTAGAAGGTGGAAGGAGGAAAGAAGAAAAAGGCATAGCTGAAGAAGAAGGCCACTGACAAAGGAGAGTGTTTCCATTGCAACAATGATGGCCACTGAAAGTGGAACTGCCCTACTTACCTGGCCACCCTGAAGAATAAGGAGGAGGCAGGTCCTTCTGGAGGTATGCTCATTATTGAGTCTCACCTTACGATTTCTTCTGCATTAGTTAGGTGCTTGACTCTGGTTCTAGTGCTCATTTGTGCACTTCCATACAAGATCTTGAGGATAGCAGGAAGCTAAGGGATGGTGAGATGATCCTGCACATCGAAAATGAAGCAAGAGTTGCTGCCGTGGTCATGAAAACATACCCTCTTTGACTACCATCTGGTTTAGACTTAGTGTTAAAAGACTGTTATTATGTGCCTGCAGCAAGAAGAAATTTGATTTTTGTTTCTTGCCTTGCATTAGAATGCTATGTAATTAGTTTTCTTAAGGACCATTGTAACATTCTTTATGAAAGAAATAAAATTGCAAGTGGTTTCCTTATTAACAGTCTTTATCAGTTACATATTGATGTATCTATTTTTAATGTTGAGAAAAATGTGAATACCATCAAACGACCTAGGGATAGTCTAAACGATAGATATCTATAGCACCTAAGATTAGGTCATATAACAGAAGATAGGGTTAACAAATTGGAGAAAACCAGGCTATTAAGTCCATTGACTTCTGAGTCATATCCAATTTATGAATCTTATCTTCATGGCAAAATGACTAAGCTCCTTTTTGTAGGACATGGGAAAAGGGCCACAGATCTTCTTGCCTTAGTACATACTGATGTGTGTGGCCCATTTGATGTCTTGGCTAGAGGCAACTTTGTCTACTTCATAACCTTTACCGATGATTTATCTAGGTATAGGTATGTGTATCTTATGAGACTCAAGTCTGAAGCTTTTGAAAAGTTTAAAAATTTCAGACATGAAGTAGAAAAGCAAATAGAAAAGCCCGTCAAGATTCTTCGATCAGACCGAGGAGGTGAATACCTTAGTCGAAAATTCCTAGACTATCTCAAGAAAATGGCATAGCCTCTCAATGGACTCCACCTGGAACACCTCAACTCAACGGGATTTTAGAATGGAGGAACTGGACTCTATTAGATATGGTTCGATCCATGATGAGCTTCACAGACCTCCTTGATTTTTTTTGGGGACACTGTTTGTTAACTGCAATGTACTTACTGAATAGAGTTCCTTCTAAAACCGTTCCTACCACACCATATGAGATATGGCATGGTAAGAAACCAAGTCTGAGTCATCTCAGAATTTAGGATTGTCCGACTGATGTCAAAAGATAACAAGTGAACAAGTTAGACTTCAGATCCTTTAGAGCTCAATTTATAGGATATCCTAAAGAGTCATTAGGATATTATTTCTACATTCCAGAAGATCACAATGTGATTGTGAGTCGATATGCCATCTTTCTTAAAAAATAGTTTATTCAAGATAGCGGCATTGGAAAGTAGATCAAGTTCGATGTGAGAGGCTCACAAGAGCAACGAGCTAAGGACCAAATGGAACCAAATCAGGTTAAGCCAATCCAATCACTACCTCCTCCATCTCATAGATCGGAAAGGATTTTCTGTCCCCTTGAGAGGTACTTAGGTACTATTTCAGAGAAAGTAGAGAAAATGTTCCTCGTAGTTAATGGGGTTCATGGTGATGATCCCAAAACCCATAACGAGGTGATATTGAATATCGACTCCGAGAAATGGTTAGAGGCAATGAAGTCAGAAATTGACTCGATGCATTCAAACCAAATCTAGTCCTTGGTAGATTTACCAGAAGGTATAGTACCTATTGGGTGTATGATAAGTACAATAAATTTGCCTATAAAAGTATTAATTTATCAATTAATTTATGCTTATTTTTAAGAATTAATAATTAATTGATACATATTTTTATGAAATTCATATTTTGATTAATTAAAAAATAATAAAAATAAAAAATAAAATTTTAATATCAATGAAAAGAGCTTATTTTTTTGATCATAATGAAATAAGTTTCAACCAAAATGAAGCTAAAATAGAAAATATATGAATTTCTAAAGAAATAAAAAAAATTAAATAAAAAATAACATACAGCTCAGTCGGCTCAAGCCGCCATGCCGCAGCAGCCAGTGCATCCAAACATATCGAGCCAGGCCGACCAAGCTGACACGTCAAGCCAGCCACGCTAGCCGACTCAAGCCCAGAAGCCACCCGTCGGTCTACAGCACTGTGTGAACCGCCAGCTCTGCAAAAATGGGTGAATCAAAGCTTGCCATGTGGTAGACCAAGACCCTTAAAGGATTTATAGAAAATTCATCATGGCTCATTGGGCAATCTGGTCTTTTCACTCGATGACAGGTGCTTTGATTGGTTGTGGTATACGGTGTGGCCGGTCCACGCAGTCCATGGGAACAGTAAATATGCGATCATGCAGTGGTGGTTGCTTGTGGTCAAGATCGGATGGTCAAGGTTTATTTGGTTTCTGATTTCATCTGAATCACCATCAGATGGCAGTGCTTGATTCTAGGTTCGATCCAATAGTTCAGAAAGCTCCCAACGGTGATCAGACTCTCAAGCGCATGATCAATGGCCTAACTTCCTCCATCAAGTGCAATCCAACGGTCAAAATTTAATCCAACATGATCTTGGCCATTACACGTCCATTTTTGGTATTTTTGGAAGCATCGGATCACCATCTGACCGTCAGAATTAAAAGAACTCAACAAAATTTGTTCAGGGGCTATTTTAATCTAAATTTCACTCAGATTTCTTCTTATTTTCACGATTAAAATGGCCCTTAGTCCCACATTGCCCAGAAGAAAATCCTCCAGCCCTCCAACATCTATTTAAGGACCCCTAGACCTTCAAAACAAATATCTCCGATCAAGGTGAAGCTTTGGTACAGGGTGAAGCTAGGCTCTGGGTTAATGGCTGCTTCAAGGCAACTAGTGTCGAGAGAAAATGCTGGGCTTCTACACCATCTTTCCACCCATGCAGATCCAAGATTAGAGATCAGGCTATTTTATTTTATTTTATTTTTTAAAAAAATTTATTTATTTAAAGTCTAAAATTTTAATTAATAATAATTTTATTATTGTACTTTAATTTTAGCTTTTTATTTTTCTTACAATTTAATTTCTATATTTTAATTATTACTTTTTATTTTTCTATAAGTGGATGCTAAGATCTAACTAGTAGATCTTAGTACCAAGTTTACTTTTCTACATAATTTAATTTTTACTTCATAATTTTAATTTTTGACTTCAAATTCTATTTCCAAATTTTTTTTTTTTTTAAAATTAAACATTTTAAATCTAAAAATACTATCTTTTCTTTGGATTCGATCTGACTCACTGCTATCTATGTATTTTCAATTATTTTAAGAAGTCAGATTAAACTGATAAACATGGTGTCTTAACGACAACATCGCATTCCTATCAAGTTTTTAGCATAGTTGCTAGAGAAGGCACGGACATTAAATTTTTGATCTCTTTGATTTTTTTATAAATAAATTATAAATAAAATTTTTATTTTCTTATAAATATTGCTTGCTAATTTTTTTTATTATTTTACAAAAAATGAGATTAAAGAACAAAAAGAACCAGGAGTTTTACTTGGTGAGATCAATTTAACCCTAGTTTTCTTTTCTTTTTATTTTATTTATTTATTTATTTTATTTTTAAATTAATTATAAAAAATATTCATTTAAATCTAGTTAAAAATCTCATAACAAGATTAGAAATTCTAACTGCTTAGAGCATGCATCATATTAGTTTTATTTTTATTTTTATTTTTTTTAGTGATTGCTGGAGGCAAGGTAAGACTTTCATAATTCAGTTAGTTGCATGCATCTGGTTTAAATTGCATAGAACCCTTTGATTAAAAATTTTTTGTGCATATTCATATTAAACCAAATTAAGGGCACAACCTAATTAAACAAGATAAGGTGGGAATTTGATCACCCTTCCTTAGCTCACAAACGACCAACCAACATCCTGCATTGACCTAAGCCTTTAATTTTAAAATCAATTAGATATCAACCCTAGGAACTCGAGCTCATTAGGACAAGGAACCCTAAGAGTTGAACCAGATTGGGGTTAGTCAATTTGATTGGTGTCTAAGAAAGTGGTTTAGGGATGATTGGGCCTAAAGGAAGGTGGTTTTTAATTGGTTCCGTTTGCTTACCTGGCCAAGCATAATTGGTGTCTAAGACAAGCTATGGAGGGACTCCCACCGACTTTACACTTACCTGGCTAGTTGATTGGCTGATCTTACATTTAGAGGGCTTGAAGGTAATCTTGATAGTTAGGAGCTGTCCAGATCTAGGATAGCCCTTAGTCAGGATTGATTGACAAACTTGATTGCTAACCAACATCAAATCTAATTAAACTTAATTCTTCTCTCTCTTCTTAGTTCTAGGACTCCTTAGAACCTCTTCTTTAGAATTTTTTTAATCTTTTTTTCTCTTAAAAAAAAAAATTGAGGACATTGAGAATATAGTGAATTCTCCAATACCCATATGAAGAAGGATTTTAGGTCGACTAATCAAAATAGATTTAGTTTCTATTTTAGACCCTACAACCTCAACATCCATAATGGATTTAGCAAATCAGCCTCAGCCTCAAATCCTTAAGAACTTGTGTTATCCAATTGGTTCCGTCCAACCCTCTTGTATTAGGTTGCCCCAACCCACGGCAAACAACTTTGAAATTAAACCTCAAATCATTAACATGCTTCCAAAATTCATGGGAATAGGGGATGCATATATCTTCATTAGGGAATTTGAAGAGGTTCGTGTAACCATGAAACTACAACAATTATCTGAGGACAAAATCAAACTAAGATTAATCAATTTTGCCCTTAAGAATAATGCCAAAAAGTGGCTTTATAGTCTTCCAAATCAATCTATCACGATCTGGGAGGGCTTTGTGAGAATATTCTTAAAAAAATATTTTTCTCATCATAAAATAGCTAGAATTAGAAATGAAATAAACCAATTCTATCAACTAGCTAGTGAATCATTTTAGAAATACTTCGATCGATTCAAGCACCTCTTGACCCAATGCCCAACTTGAAAGCTATGCCAAATAATTTATGAAGGGTTAGATTCAAATTTCTGAACAATGCTAGAGTCCATGTGCCATGGACAATTTATGTACAAAGAACCAAATGAAGCCTGGCAATTTTTAGAAGACCTAGTTGAGAAAAGTTTACAATGTAAAATAATAAGGGAACTAGAGAAATCCACACCTTCAAGAGGTGGAATTTACCAAACATAGCTAGCTGTAGAAGCGAAAATTGCAATATTGACACGTAGGCTAGAGGCCTTAGAACTTTAGAGATCAGCCAGTATGAACTAAGTATCTACACCCATGTGCAATAGGTGCAGTGCACCAGACCATGTTCTTGAGGAATGTCCCTTCCCAATGAACCAATTAGATAATTGATGTGCACAAGTGAATGTCACATATCAGAGACCGTTGAACAATCCCTATGCACCCACTTACAATCCAGATTGGAGGAATCATCCAAATTTTTCATGATCATAAAACCCAAATATAGGCGATCCAAGTTTCAATCAGTAGAACCCAAGGCCTAATCTTGTGATAAACACCCTACCACCACCAGGCTTTAATATTAAAGAAAAGAAACTTAGTTCTTTAGAGAAAAGCCAGGAAACCTTAGCCAAATCTAATGCTGACACTAATGCTACCTTAAGCAATTTCATGCAAACCATGGGCCAAATTCTGAATTCTAATTCTCAGGCCATAGCCCGCTTAGAAATTGGTCAGCTAGTATCTACCACAAGTGAACGTGAACGAGGTAGGCTACCTAGCCAACCTGAATCCAACCCCAAGAATCAAAATGGTAGATCATTCCATGAAAATCAGGTTAATCAAGTTAATGCTATTCTTTCCTTGAGATCAAGAAAATAAGTGGATAATAAGGTAAATACACCTGACACTAGAGAAGACATGAGTGCTGAGTCTGTTGAGCCTCCCACTGAACCATTCATAGAAATGACTAAACCATCATCTAAGTCATCAAAAGAAGAGGCACCCAAATTGGAGTTGAAAATCCTTCCTGAGCACCTCAAGTATGTATATTTAGGTCCAGAGAAAACCTTGCCTATAATTATTGCATCAGACCTAAATCCTAACCAAGAGGAGGAATTATTAGCAGACTTAAGAGAAAATCGAGAAGCAATAGGTTGGACCATGGCAGACATTAAAGGAATAAGTCCTTTCATAGTTCGACATAGGATACACCTAGAAGAATTGGTTAGTACTGAGACTAACCGCATAGAATAACCCAAGCCCAAAACTAGTACTGATGCTAGTTCTAGTTTAAATGAGATAGACATAGGAAAAAAGAGAATAGATGATTTACTTGAAACTTATAAACCTAATGTCCTGTTTCCTTCAATCCTAAAAGCAGGTTCTTCTTACAAAAATCAAGAGGTATGTAATGAAGAGTCAATGGAATTATTTAAGCAAGATCATATTAATTTACCTCCAGAATTAAAATCACCTTTAGACACCCTTTCAGCACCCATTGAACCAAACGTAACTCCTAAAACTCCATTCATAAGCATTTTAGAAAAATAAATAGGAGAAATACTTAATAAACATGGGTCTGAGAATGGGGTCAAAAATTATGTTCCTAAAATTAACAATGAATATATCAATAATAGGATTATAAATCAGCTTTCTGAGATTGGCAATCCAAAACCATTAGAATTTGTCAATCCAATATTTGACACAGGATAGTAAGCTGCATTATGTCCGACTGAAGACGGTAAACTTAGCGCTTGTTGGGAGGCAACCCAATATTTAGTTTTTATCTAATTTATTTTTTTAGTTTATTTTCTTTTTAGGATAATTTGAATAAGCTAGAGGAAGAGCTCAAATTTTCAAAGGCATGTGCTGGACCAAAAATATAGTCAGGTGTATTCTTCCACGTTCTTTATTATACCGTTTATTTTTTTTCTCCATTGAGGACAATATCGATTAAGTTGGGGGGAGAAAAATAAAAATTTTAAAAATTTTAAGTCCTCAAAAAGTTAGTATTTAGTATTTAGACACCTGATTATGCTTAAGAATTGAATTAAACTAAGCAATTTTAAAAAAAAATTGATGCACAGATCAGAAAATCTGCGAGATATTGACGAATCAAGTATTAAGAAAATTCAATAAAGAATTAAGTCCAGAACATAAAAAAAATTTTTCTTAAAGCATTTCTAATTTTTTCTACTAGCATCAAAGAAAAGTCTACTTTTTATAGGCTTATGTAGGGTAACTATATGTTTCTTCATATAAAAAAAATAAATAAAATAATTTTTATATAAAAAATTAAATAAAATAGTTTTTAAGTACTTCTCACTGAGTAATCAGGCCTCTTTATCTAAGCAAGCATTCAGTTTCGCATCGAAAGGTGGAAAAGATAAAGAAGCTCATTGTAAAGCTAGTCTTAACTCGTAGTCTATTTGATTTGAGTTAGTAAGCCCGAGGGATATTCTATACCTAGTGCCCTAAAGCCAACTAGTTTAGGAGTCATTAGCCCAAGACTCGCTACATGGATCAAATAAAAAGCTTAATGGGTTAGGATGCTCAATAGTGGTACAATATTAAAAAAAAAAAAAAAAAAAAAAATTTCATCAAGTAACCGGATCGTATTGCCTAAGTAAGCAATGATATTCATATCAAAAAATGGGCAATGTGAAAATAAAAATTAATAAATGAAGGGCAGAAGTAGCAATAAACTTGTCTATATGAAAGTTTAGACAAATCAAAGATAAAGGTAGGATAATTTAGAAAAAGTTCAGAAAAATTTAATATTTTTTACTTAATTTTTCTATTGATAAGTATTAATGCCCCAATGATATATCTCACTTAAGCTCTAGTAAATATCAATGACCATTTTGAAAACTGCATAGGTAAAATTCGAAACACTAAAGTTAAAAGATATTTAAAACTAAATTCTTTCTTTACTTGAGGATGAGCAAAGCTTAAGTTTGGGGGTGTGATAAGTACCATAAATTTACCATAAAAGTATCAATTTATCAATTAATTTATGCTTATTTTTAAGAATTAATAATTAATTGATACATATTTTTGAGAAACTTATATTTTTATTAATTAAAAAATTAATTAAAAAATAAAAATAAAAATTTTAATATCAATAGAATGAGATTATTTTTTTGATCACAACGAAATAAGTTTCGAGCAAAATAGAGCTAAAATGGAAAAGATATGAATTTCTAAAGAAATAAAATAAAATAAATTAAATAAAAAATAACATATGGCTCAGCTGGCTCAAGCCGCCACGCCGTAGCAGCCGGCGCATCCAAATGCACCGAGCCAAGCCGACCAAGCCGGCGTGCCAAGCCAGCCACGCTAGCTGACTCAAGCCCAGAAGCCATCTGTCGGTCTACAGCATAGTGCGAACCGCCAGCTCAGCAATAACGAGCGAATCAAAGCTTGCCACGTGGTGGACCTAGATCCTTAAAGGGTTTACAAAAAATCCATCATGGCTCATAGGGCAATTTGGTTTTTTCACTCGATGATAAGAGTGCTGATTGGTTGCGGTGTATGATGCAGTCGGTCCATGCGATCCATGGGAACAGTAAATGTGCGACTGTACGGTGGTGGTTGCTTGTGGTCAAGATCGGACGGTCAAGGTTTATTTGGTTTCTAATTTCACCCGGAATGCCATCAGATGGCAGCACTTGATTTCAACTTCGATCCAACGATCCAGAAAGCTTTCGACGGTGATCAGACTCTTAAACGGGTGATCAATGGCCTAATTTCCATCATCAAGCACAATCCAATGGTCAAAATTTAATCCAACTTGATCTAGGCCATTACACGTCCATTTTTGGTATTTTGGAAGCATCAGATCACCATCTGATGGTTAGAATTAAAAGAACTCAATAGAATTTGTTCAGGGGCTATTTTAATCCAATTTTTTCACTCGGATTTCTTCCTATTTTCATGATTAAAATGGCCCTTAGTCCTACATTGCCTAGAAGAAAATCCTCCAGCCCTCCAACATGCATTTAAGGACCTCCAGGCCTTCAAAACAAACATCTCCAATCAAGATGAAGCTTTGGTACAGAGTGAAGCCAGGCTCTGGGTTAATGGCTGCTTCAAGGCAACTGGTGCCGAGAAGAAAAGCTAGGATTCTACACCATCTTTCCACCCATGCCGATCCAAGATCAAAGATCAGGCTATTTTATTTTATTTTTTTTTTAAATTTTATATATTTAAGTTCTAAAATTTTAATTAATGAAAATTTTATTATTGCACTGTAATTTCAACTTTTTATTTTTATTGCAATTTAATTTCTGCATTTTATTTATTGCTTTTTTTTTTCTACAAGTAGATGCTAAGATCTAACTAGTAGATCTTAATACTAAGTTTACTTTTCTACATAATTTAATTTCCACTTCATAATTTTAATTTCTAACTTCAAATTCTATTTTCAAATCCTTTTTTTTAAAAAAAATCAAAGATTTTAAATCTAAAAATACTACCTTTCCTATGGATTCGACCTGACTCACTGCTATCTATGCATTTTTAATTATTTTAAGAAGTTGGATTAAACTGATAAACATGGTGTCTTAACGACAACATCGCATTCCTATTAGTGTAAATGAATCTACTAGAGAAAAATTGGTGCATATGAGAATGTGGAGACATTCAAAGCTATATTGGTGGCAAAAGGTTATAGTCAACGCGAAGCCATTGACTATCAGGATACCTTTTCGTCAGTAGCTATGCTTAAATCCATTGACACATTGCTTGTTATTGCAACCTATTTTGATTATGAAATATGGCAAATGGACATAAAAATGATATTCTTAAATGGATATCTTGAGGAAGATATCTATATGGAACAGTCGCTAGGTTTCACATCTAGTGATGATGATCACATGGTATGCAATCTGCAAAGGTCCATATATGGACTTAAGCAAGCATCTCAGAGTTGGAATAGACATTTTAATGATGTGATCAAATTATTTGGTTTCATCAAGAATGAAGAGAAGCCATGTGTCTTCAAAAAGGTCGGTAGGAGCGCTGTTGTCTTCCTCGTATTGTACATGGATGACATCCTCCTTATTGGGAATGATGTTCCCATGTTGACCATAGTAAAAATATGGTTATCTAAAGAATTTTCCATGAAAGACCTAGGAGAAGCATCCTTTATTCTAGGAATTAAGGTATATAGAGATAGACCGAATAGGATGCTAGGACTTTCACAAAAGATGTACATAGAGGAAGTGCTAAAGAGGTTTAGCATGGAAAACTCTAAGAGGGTTTTGGTATCCTTCAGACATGATATTCATCTTTCCAAGAAGATGTGTCCTAGCACACTTGAGGAAATAGAACGTATGAGCAAGATCCCTTATGCTTCTATGAAATGTAGCTTTAAGGACTTGAGAAGAACTAAGGATATGTTGTTGGTCTTTGGTAACGGAGAACTCCAAGTCTAGGGGTATACAGACTCGAATTTTATATCCGATGTAGATGATCAAAAGTCGACATCTGGGAGTCTATTTGTTTGCAATGATAGAGCTGTCAGTTGAAAATATTCTAAGTAGACCGTGATAGCAGATTCCATCATGGAAGTAGAATACATCGCTATGTTAGAAGCTACAAAGGAGGCATTCTAGTAACAGAAGTTTGCTATAGAGATCGGAGTGATGCCATCAGATGTCATTTCTTTGTACTGTGATAATAATGGTGCCATAGCCTTTGCTAAGGAGCCGATGTCTCATCACAAATCCAAGCACATCAAACGGCGATACCACCTCATCCATGATTACCTCAAGAAGGGTTACGTCGAGGTCAAGAGAGTGGACTCCGCAGACAATAAGGCGGATCCGCTTACAAAGCCGTTGGGTCAGTAGAAGATCAAAGCCACCATGAGAACATGGGACTTAGATTTATAGCCAATTGACTTTAGGTTAAGTGGGAGTTTGTGAGATATGTATGTCCTAGAAGCCAGAATTGGCTGACACTTATAATACACTTTTAGGGGCAAAATTATAATTTTAACTATAAATAATAAAATGGATTATTTTCTATCATAAATGTGTATTTAGTGTCTGTGATACATTCCTTGAGTTAATGATAATGATAATTCTTATTTTTAATTATTGAAAATTTAAGATAACAATTTTCATTATTAAGTCATAAAATGCTCCTGACCATAGGATCATCATGAGGATGGTGATTTATCCAGAAGGTTGGTATACAATTGGTTCTTCATAGTAGATGAGTCTTGAGTCTACGATGTAGAGACATCGGAGCAAGAGTATAGGTACTCGTTAGAGAATGAGGGCACTGAGCGTCACCACCTCGAGCAGTCATAAGGAAGTCTATCTTCTTATCGATGACTGACTCGAAGCTACAGTGGCATGTCTAGTTCTTTGACCTGAGATGCATCGATAGTTCACCTTGAGGGTGTTATAGTTTGACTACACCATGACTCGATCTCCTAGCCATTTGGAATCTTGAGGTGTATGTTGGCTATAGCATGTTCATTGTAGGAATTGGATTGCACCAAGAGGGAATCTATCTACTTTGGTGGATGAGGAGCAGCCCTATGATGATTATGAGAATCAAGTCCATAAGCCCAGGGCCATGGCAGAGTGAAATAATAGAAAGAGTTTCTATTAAGGTTTTCACATCGGACTTGAATCAAATGATTAAATCATATGATAGAAATTAGGGTTTGACTAGTTCACCTTAACCCTAATCTGATCGGGGCTCAAGATAGAAGAACTTAATCATACAAGTAGCTGCACCAAGAGGTTCATTTTTAGTTTTGATGGGTTGCCACCATATACTGCTAGGTATCACTGGTGGATTTTGGGAGCAATTAGAATGATTTAGATGATCGATCATTTTAGTTGTCTTAATCAGAAGAGTTCTGATCCATCGAAAAAAGTTTCGATGATGTCGATGATAAAGATTACGACATATGCCATTACTATATAGAACTGAACCTAACTGGGTCACACAAATAAGGGTTTGGATCTAGATATCATCAATTAGATTAACTCAGTTCAATTGATTTGAATTAAATTCAATTAGGTTTAAGGAAATCATGCTAGCACATGATTGAGCTTAACATTCTCCTTCTACTATCATTAAAAATTATCTCGACTGAGCCAAATATAATTGTGCTCACTCAGGTATCTTTGCTTGATTTGACTGGAGCTTGTCTAGATCAAAAAAAGATTGTCTTAATTTATGAGATAAATTTGAGACAATACCTGCCATTTTCCATCACCTGCTAATTCTTGTCTTTTGACTTTGGTCAAACATTGACCTTTGACCCTTGGACATCTGCCCATGTGTCATGCACCCATAGGAGGGTAGATAGGGTCTTGTCCCCTTTCTAGAAATTGGAAAGGAGGGGGTGCACGCCTAAGGAGGCATGCGCCCATGGATAGGGATGACTGGAGTCCCATACGGATGGGACTCCAAATTACTTCATTGAATCAACTTAGGAAGGCGCCTAAGACTCAGCTTTGATCAGTCTTGGCATCACCTAAGGATGAATTGAAGAGGCTCTCATCTGATTGGATTAGGTGATGTCATCCCATCAATCAAATTTAGATCTAATTGCATGAAACAACGTGATTGATCGGGATGATGTGGCACTGCATGGCACAGCAGGGTCTATATAAACCCTATCTATGCCCAACTTATATAGAGTTCTCTCTTAGCCCATGCCCTAAGGCTGCCCCTCTCCCTCCTCCATGCCATCTTCTAGTCCTCTCTCTTTTCTCCATGCCCAAGGGATGTTGGGTTCTAGTTTGGTGCGATCCAGGTAAGAAAAAGCTGACGAGAAGGGAACAAGGCAGCACTGCTGCAGAGACGACAATGGATTTTCGAAAGGAGTTTTGAAGATCCTCCAAATCAGATTCAGATCTAATTTTTAGAGAGGTGATAAAGAAGGAGAAGATCTCCAGATCCAGCTTGAGTGGATACCGATAGAGGCCAGGCGCTTGTGTGGCTAGATCCTAAACTTCAGATAATCAGTAGGATCATCAAAGGATAATTTGATTACCCAACATAAAGGTATAAATTAAATTAGATTTAATTTATTTTTTATTAATTTATTAGATCTGTAAAATTAGATCTAAAATATCTCAGATCTGATCTAGATACATGAGAAAAATTTTTAAAATATTTCTCTTGATCTGATCAGATCTGAACAAACCTGATCCAAAAAATCAGGATTTCTCCTTCCCCTACTAGGACTACAAATCTGGGAGGAAAGAAATATGGTCATGTTATTGTTGATGATTACTCTCATTTTATATGGGTTTAATTTTTGGCACACAAAAATGAAGTTTTTCCATGTTTTCAAAGTTTTGTAAAAAAATTTTGAATGAAAAGAACTCAACTATTGTTTGTATCCATAGTAATCACAACACTGAGTTTGAAAACAAATCTTTTGAAAAGTTTTGCAATGAACATGATATTGAGCATAAATATTCTTCCTCTAAGACTCCTCAACAAGATGGAGTAGTTGAAAGAAAGAATAGAATCTTAGTTGATATGGCCTGTACCATATTGTGTGAAGAGAAACTATCCAAATATTTTTGGGCTGAAGCCATTAACACAGTACGTTGCATCCTAAATAGATTTTCAATTTGTCCTATTTTAAAAAAAAATCTCCTATGAGCTTTGGAAAAGGAAAAGACCTAATATTAACTACTTTCATATCTTTGGTTGCAAATATTTCTTTTATAATAATGGCAAAGACAATCTACGTAAATTTGACGCTAAGGTAGATGATGATATCTTTCTTTGATATTCTACTTCTATCAAAATATATAAAGTCTTCAACAAACATTCCTTAGTTGTTGAAGAATCTATTCATGTTGTTTTTGATGAAGCTAACCATCTAACTTTGAGAAAGGAAGATATTTTTGATGATGATGCAGGAATTCTTGAAAATAGAATGAAGGATCTTAATTTGAAGGACAATACAATTCATAATAAAAAAAAATCATAACAATTATAGAACATGAAAAGAATGGTGAGCAAGAAATGACTAGAGAGCATGAAAATCTACCCAAGGCATGGAGATATGCATACAACCATCCAAGAGAACTAATCTTAGGTGAACCTTCACAAGGGATAAGAACTAGATCATCATTTAAGGATACTTTTGATTATCTTACTTTTGTTTCATAAATTGAACCAAAAAATATAGAAGAAGCTGAAAAAGATTCAAATTAGATGATAGCTATGCAAGCAGAACATAACCAATTTGAAAGAAATAATATTTGAACTCTTGTAGACAAACCCCTTGATCATCCCATAATTAGCCCAAAATGGGTATTAAGGAACAAACTAGATGAACATGGAAATGTAGTAAGAAATAAAACTAGATTGGTTGCAAAGGGATATAATCAAGAAGAAGGGATTGACGTTGATGAAACATATGTTCCTGTAGCAAGACTACACGCTATAAGATTATTACTTGCTTTTGCTTACTACATAAACTTTAAATTATTTCAAATGGATGTAAAAAATGCCTTCTTGAATGATTATATTGCTGAAGAAGTGTTTGTAGAAGAACCCCTGGGATTTGTAAACCATTTACTGTAGGAAATCAAGTAGAGTTAAAGCATGCATTTTCAAAAATTTTATTATAGTGAAAGTTAAAATTAATCTATAATTAATTCGATGTATGCTATGATCATATCATAAAATCCTACTCAGGATCTAGACATGCTAATATGTATTAGAAAATTTAAATGCGATCGATCATTAAATCATATTCGTTGATCGACTTATGTTCAAAATGCAATATCTGTGCATGGGTAGATGATCTCCATGATCTGAATCCACCAAAAGAATCCCTCATATCGTGCTACAGTCGAACACTCGTCTGGCCTCTATGGATGGTCCACATGAAGCTTCTAGTTCCTACCAGCTCCACCTGAGTGCTAGCTCTTCGCCAAAGCCTTCAAGATTGATCTTTATTGATCTAATCAATGATCTTCTTCCAAACTTCTGGATGCTTTAGAAGATTAGAGAATGTACTTTGGAGGATGACGAGGTGGTGTGTCAAGTTAGGTGGTGATCAGGCACTTACAGCGCTCAATCTCTCCACCCGAACCCTGAGTCCCAACTCTAGGATTTTGCACACCCAAAAACCCTGACGCCCGAAAATGCTCTCATGCCCTCTCTCTATGGTTTTTTCCCATGAAACAAATTTTCATGGATAAAAGGGACTCTCTCCTACCATACTTCCATTGTCAAACTATTTTTAAATTGGTGAGCAAAGAGACAAAAATCAGAAAGTTGGCATGAGTGGAATGTGTGAGTGCAAGAGAACCTTTCTCTCTCATAGGAATTTCTCTCACCCAAAGATGATTTCCCTTCACTATTTTTCACTCTCTAAGAAACCCTCCATGCCCCTCTTAGATACCTCACACACTCCCATGCATGCCCAAAAAAAAATTCTATTTTAAATGAGCAACTTTTGATAGCTTTTGCATGTGGATTAGATAAGGAAATGGAGGTTGAGAGGTTTTAACCGTCCACTTGAATTCAAAATTCAAGTAGATGTTTTATCCATTTCCTGCACCCCACCAAGTGGGTGATGAGTAGAAAGACTCTCCTTCTACATCCACTCTAAAATTTTTCTATGAAAAAGTGCGACAAAACTATGAGATGCATGGAGAATGGATAAGGTTGGATTGGTTTCAACATCCAACCACTTGTCTTTGAATTCAAAATTAACGACAAATCATGCTAATCCAACTCTTGGACCAAGTTAAGAGGAGATATGAGAGGAGGCACACATCTCTTTCTGGTGTGGGAAACTCTCACATGAATTCATAATTCATGTGAAGAATGGCGTGGGTTAAAGCAGGTTGGCACAGCGAGAAAAGGATTTGAAATTCAAACTTCACTTGACCCAAATAGACCAATTAATCTAGATCCAAGTAGACCAGGTTAAACCAAACTAAATTAGGCTTAATCCAATCTAATAAAATTCAAATCAAATTAGAAATTCATTAGATCGAGATCCTGATCAATCAGGATTGAATCTCCCATAGCAATTAGGTCATCACATTACGTAATTTGGTCAAATCCAATTGAATCGAATTCAATCAGATTTGATCAAATTCTCATCGCTCAAACAAATTGAGCTAATCAATAATCTAATTTCTAATAGATCTTCCAATAATACATAGAGTCCTAATTGGATGGGTGTCTGGGCATTAGAGTCACATCAGCATCAAACTCTTAATCAAAAAGTTCCTAACCAGTTGGACTCTTACACCTAATGTCCCAAAAGAATGGAACTCATGAACATAGAGTCACAAATCAGTGGAACACTTGATTAGATAGTCTCAGACAAGTAGAACTAAGAGTCCAAGTCCAATGGGACTTATGGTTATAGAATCCCAGTCTAGTGGGACTCTTGAGCACAGAGTCCCAGACCATTAGGACTCTTGATCAGCCATTAGATCAGTTAGAAACTCCTATTATATGCGACCCCATATGTTTGAATCCTAAGCTGGCAGCACAGGAATGAATTTTTTATACCAATCGATATGACCATCTAGCAATGGTACCCGATGTTTGGATAGGTCAAATAGTTGCAACGTAACATCGACGAACCTATGGCATATGGTTACCATATAATTCATTCCCTTGACCTCAATGCTCTAAAGATGATCTAAGTTTTAACTATCAGTCATGAAGTATCTATCGAATGGACCACTCTGACCGAGGTTTTGCTAAATTGAAATAAAATAATGGACTTGCTCCAACACTAGGAGGGGTCAATCCCATCTTGACTTACACATAGATTTCACAAGTACTTGACTGCACCCTATAGCCTTCCATCAATAAACTAAAAAATTAGGTAGTTTGGTACCTAAATATAGTGAGTTGCTTGTAAGCCACCATGGTTATCTCAGGTCTAAGGGATACTTATACCCACATCCTTCACGAGCAACTCTTGAAAGCTGAGAGCTCCATAGTTAGGTCATGTTCAGCGAAATGTATCCTTACACTTCACCTGTATACCATACCAATAGTTCATACTCCTTGGTTAAGGGGACAACCAACATATATGGCACACAATGACATACACTTGATATATTATTATCCTAGGTAATAACATATCATTTGGTTGTGAACAAGTTTAAAGACTAAACGATAAATCCTCCTTTGTCAAGTCTAAATAGTCCTAAGGACTTCATCATAGAAGAGTTCATTACAAAAAGATGCATAAAAGTGATGAAAAGCCAGAATAATTATTTTGTTCATTGAAAATTTAAGTATATTTTTACAATTAACTCAACTATCTATAATCTAGATGATTGGCTTTAGGATATATTTTCCAACAACTCTCACTTAGATTAAAGCAATTCAGAACAGTAACGAATACCCATCTTCTATTTGTGACTGTCGAACTCTTTGATTTTGATGGCTTTAGTAAATGGGTTGGCCATGTTCTCTTCTTCATCAATCTTCCGAAGATCGATGTCACCTCGCTCCACAATCTCTCATAAAAGATGGTAGTAATGTAGAATATGCTTGGTGTACTGATGTGCCTTTGGTTTCTTCACTTGAGCTATGGATCAAGTGCTGTCACAATAAAGCAAAATCGAACCATCCAAGGAGGGTGCCACTCCCAGCTCATCAATGAACTTTCATAGCCATGTAGCTTCCTTTGCAGCATCGGATGCCATGATATACTCCACCTCGCATTCAGAGTCGGCCATATTATACTATTTAGAACTCTTCCAGTAGACCGCTCCACCATTTAGGGTAAACACATAACCTGACATACTCTTACTATCATCGTGATCTAATTGAAAACTATATTTAGTGTATTCAATAAGTTTCAAGTCAGTATCTCTATAAATGAGCTACTGATCCTTAGTATTTCTAAAATACTTTTGGATTGTCTTTACAATCTATCAGTGATTCTCACTCAGATTAGACTAGTATCTACTTACTATCTCTAGTGAGTATGCCATATCCAGTCTCGTACACATCATGGCGTACATAATAGAATTCACTATCGAATCATATGGTATTCTACTCATACATTCTCTCTCTTGAGGAGTTGTTGAACAATCCCTCTTTGAGAGAGAAATTCCATGGTCTATCAGGAGATAGCTTTTCTTGAAATTTGCCATGCTGAATCTCTTCAGCATGGTATCAACGTACGTGGATTGGGACAGCCCAAGCAACCTTTTAGATCTATCTATATAGATCTTCATCCCCAGGACATAGGAAGCTTTCTCCAAGTTCTTCATGGAGAATTGCAATGACTGTTAAATCTTTATTCCTTATAGTGCAAGGATGTCAATCCCAATTAAGAGAATGTCATCCACACACAGTACAAGAAATACTATTACAGAACCATTAGCCAATTTATAGACATAGGGTTCCTCTCTATTTTTAACAAAACCATACATTTTGATCATCTTATCGAAATGCATGTTCCAACTCTGTAATGCCTGCATCAATCCATAGATGGATCTCTAAAGCATGCACACCTTGGACTTGTCTGTGGATGTGAAACCCTCAGGCTATATCATATATACCTTTTTATCTAGCTCTCCATTTAGGAAAGCTATCTTCACATCCATTTGCCAGATCTCATAGTCTAGGTATGCCGCTATTGCAAGCATGATTTGAATGGACTTGAGCATTACCACCGAGGAAAATATTTTATCATAGTCAATACCATAACACTGACCATTCCCTTGGCAACCGTGGGCATTTGTGCACCATGATAGCCTCTTAAGCAAACATTGCCTCCGCCAATCCTCTTTAGCTATTGTTCACCCTTGGAGACCTTTGGGATGACCGCCTCCATCGTTGAGACCTTGGCTTGCACCTATGCACCACCATGAAAATTAGAGAAACCCTTCTGCTTAGTAGTTGCTTCAATTATCCTTGACTTCCATTGAGATCCTATAGCATTCCTATATCGGAACTTGCGGCATATCCTAACACAATCTACTAAGAACATCGTCAGTTCACTCGCATGTGCTGCTCTACCTGTAACTATGCATCTTCGATGTTGGTGCTAGGATATTGGTCCTCCTGCACTCTAAACTCATGTCACATCTTCACCGGTGAAGCCACGTCTGCCCGATGCTCTACCTGAAATCGAAGTCCACCTGATGTTGTAGAAGCCAGCTCTATACCCGAGTCTCTCAAGGCCAACCATCCAACATAGTACTACTGGACCTGCCGCTGCACCTCGAACACTATCACTACCCCTTCGGACTCTCCGCACTATGCGGACCCACTCCAAAGCTATCTCAGATACCTTTGCAACCTATGGGCATCTCTAAAATCCAAGAGCTCATCCAACTCCTCTAAGTGCAATGACTGAACCCTAAAAAATTTCACCCTAGCACTTCTCCTCTTTTGCCCCAGCATCGACCATCACTTTAGTTGCACCCGAAGGAACATCCTCTACCTAAACCATGACTTTCTTTGGTGCCCCAACAGAAGATACCTGATCCATGATACTCCCAACTGCTAGACGCTCCTGGTGCTCCCTGAGACCCCTTAGCTCTTCCTGAGACCTATTTCTAGTCTTCCTAAGATACCCTTGACACTCTTTGCAAAGATACATCACTCGACTGATGCACCATCGAGCCTCTCTGAGCCCCTATGCCTTCAGAGAAGCACTACTACAACACTCCATTGCTCTTTGCCTGATCTCTATGCTACTCTATAGTCATCCGGCCTTAACCTGCTGGACCTCCATGGATCATCCACTCCATCACCCCTAAGGCTTCGTAAATCCATGCTTTGGTCGAACCACTGAATGCATCCCCGACTACTTCTCCCATCTTCCTACAACCGAAGAATGTATAGTCACTTTTTCAGCCTTCCCTCGACCATTATCCCTTGAAAATCCTCTCTTCATCCACCAAACAGCCCCACACTACCAATCATTCTAGAGAACCCTGTCATCCATCATGAAGGGAAATCCTGATTTCTCGGTCCAGGTTCGTCCAGATCTGATTAGATCAAGAGATATATTTCAAAAATTTTCTCTTGATCTTAATCAGATCTTGATATGTTTCAGATCTGATTCTTATTATTTTAGTAAATAAAATAAAATAAGATAAATTAAATCAAATTCAATTTACCTAATTTGGGTAATCCTATTACCCTGTAGATGATCCTATTTGCAGCGGAAGGTTCTGGATCTTAGCCACGCAAGCGCTTGGCCTCTACCGGTATCCACTCGGGTTGGATCTGGAGATCCTCTTCTTCTCTATCACACCTCCAAAAATCAGATCTGGATCTGATCTGGAGGATCTTCAAAACTCTTTTGAAGATCTGCAGTCGTCCTTTTGCAGCAGCGCAGCCTTCTTGCTTTTGATCGCCTTTCCTTGATCTGAATCGCACCAACCTAAAGTCCAAAACACCTTTTGGACGTGGAGAGCAAGGGGAGAAGAGACTATGGCATGGAGAAGGAGGGGAGAGGCAGCCTTGGGGCGTGGGAAATCTCAATTGAATTCACTTAATTAGGGTTGGGCGCAGGGTCTTATTTATAGACCTCTTGTGATCCAACTCCTCTTCCTCTCAACCAATCACAACCCTTTGTGAAATCAGATCTAAATCTGATTGGTTGGAATAGAGACCCCTGGATTCCTCCTTAGAGGGCGCCTAAGACCAGTCAAACTGGATTCTTAGTAGAACTCTGATTGGAATCCAAAAGGGAGGTGGAGTCCTTGTCCAACAAGGACTCCTAGGCGCCTCCTACTTGGGCTCACGCCACCCTTGGCGTGCGCCCTTCTCCTTGCCAGGTTCTGGCAGGGGGACAGGCCCCCACCAGCTCTCCAATAGGTGCATGACATGTGGTCAAAAGTCAAAGGGTCAATGGTCAACGTTTGACCAGTCAAAGGTAGACTTTTGACCAAAGTCAAAGAACAAGAAATGGCAGGTGACCAAAAATGGCAGGTAATGTCTTACAAATAAGACAACCTATTCTGACTTGGACAACCTCCAGTCAGACCATATGAAGGCCTCTGATTGAGCACAAACTCCTTTGGCTCAGTCAGGACAACTTATTTATGATAGTAAAAGAAGAACGTTAGGTTCAATCGAGTGCTAGCACGATTTCCTTGAACCTAATTGAATCTCATTCAGATCAATTGAACTAGATCAGTTCAATTGATGATCACCAGATTCAAACCCTTGTTTGTGTGACCCAGTTAGGTTCAGTTCTGTATGGTAATGGGATATGTCATGATCTCTATCATAGACATCATCGAAACTCCTTTCGATGGATCAGAACTCTTCTGATTCGAACAGCTAGAATGATCGATCATCTAAATCATTCTAATTGCTCCCAAAATCCACCAGTGACACCTAGCAGTATATGGTGGCAACCCATCAGAGCTGAATGCGAACCTCTTGGTGCAGCTACCTGTGTGATTAAGTTCTTCTATCTTGAGCCCCGATCAGATTAGGGTTAAGGTGAACTCGTCAAACCCTAGTCTCTGTCATATGATGTAATCATTCGATTCGAGTCCAATGTGAAAATCTAAATAGAAACTCTTTCTATTATTTCACTCTACCATGGCCATGGGATTTCTGGACTTGATTCTCATGATCATCATAGGGCTACTCCTCTACCACCGAGGTAGATAGATTCCCATCTTGATGCAATCCAGTTCCTACAATGAACATGCTATAGCCAACATACACCTCAGGGTTCCATATGGCTAGGAGACCGAGTAATGGTGTAGTCAAACTATAACACCCTCAAGGTGAACTGCCGATGCATCTCAGGTCAAAGAACCAGACACACTACTGCAGCATCGAGTCAGTCATTGACGAGAAGGTAGACTTCCTAATGACTACTCGAGGTGGTCACGCTCAGTGCCCTCGTTCTCTAACGAGTACCTGTACTCTCGCTCCGGTGTCTCCACACCGTAGACTCAAGACTCATCTACTAAAGAGAAGCGATCGTACACCAACCTTCCGGATCAATCACCATCCTCGTGATGATCCTATGGTCGGGAGCTGTTTATGAGTTAATAATGATTATTCATGTCTTAAATTTTCAACTCTTGAAAATATGAATTATCATTACCATTAACTCAAAGGATGTATCACAGACACTAAATACACATGTGTGATAGAAAATAACCCATTTTATTAATTATAGTCAAAATTATAATTTTGCCCCTAGAAGTGTATTACAAGTGTCAGCCAATTCTGGCTTCTAGGGCACATATATCTAACAATCTCCCACTTGTCCTAAAGCCAATTGGCTACAAGTCTAAGTCCCATCTTCTCAAGGTGGGCTTCGATCTTCTGCTGGCCCAACGGCTTTGTAAGTGGGTCTGCCACATTATCTGCGGAGTTGACTCTCTTGACCTCAACGTAACCTTTCTCAAGGTAATCGCGGATGAGATGGTATCACCGTTTGCTTGGAACTCTTCCAGCACAAACAGTCTGCCAGATGTCGACTTTCGATCATCTATATCGGACATGAAGTCCGAGTCTGTGTATCCCTGGAACTTGGAGTTCTCCGTTACCAAAGACCAACATCATATCCTTAGTTCTTCTCAAGTACTTAAGGATACATTTCACAGAAGTCCAGTGTTCTTCACCTGGATTTGACTGATATCTGCTTGTGACACTCACAGCATGGGCTATATCAGGTCGTGTACATAGCATGGCATACATGAGGCTCCCTATTGCAGAAGCATAAGGGATCTTGCTCATGCGTTCTATTTCCTCAGGTGTGCTGGGGCACATCTTCTTGGAAAGATGAATACCATGTCTGAAGGGTATTAATCCCCTCTTAGAGTTTTCCATACTAAACCTCTTTAGTACTTCCTCTATGTACATCTTCTGTGAAAGTCCTAGCATCCTATTCGGTCTATCCCTATAGACCTTAATTCCTAGAATAAAGGATGCTTCACCTAGGTCTTTCATGGAGAATTCCTTGGACAACCACATCTTGACTGATGTCAACATGGGAATATCATTCCCAATAAGGAGGATGTCATCCACGTACAATACGAGGAAGACAACAGCGCTCCCACTGACCCTTTTGAAAACACATGGTTCCTCTTCATTTTTGATGAAACCAAACTTTTTGATCACATCATTGAAACGAGTGTTCCAGCTCCGAGATGCTTGCTTAAGTCCATATATGGACCTTTGCAGCTTGCAAACCTTGTGATCAGTATCACTGG
The DNA here is from genome assembly GCA_006176705.1 of Cocos nucifera. NCBI lineage: Eukaryota > Viridiplantae > Streptophyta > Magnoliopsida > Arecales > Arecaceae > Cocos > Cocos nucifera. The sequence continues at coordinate 129,194 of QRFJ01001418.1, forward strand.
ATGTGAAACCTAGCGGCTGTTCCATATAGATATCTTCCTCAAGATATCCATTTAGGAATGCCGTTTTCACGTCCATTTGCCATATTTCATAATCGAAATAGGCTGCAACAGCAAGCAATGTGCGGATGGATTTTAGCATAGCTACCGGGGAAAAGGTATCCTGATAGTCAATGCCTTCACGTTGACTATAACCTTTTGCCACCAGTCTAGCCTTGAATGTCTCCACATTCCCATCTGCACCAATCTTTCTCTTGAAGATCCATTTACACCCAATAGGTACTATACCTTCTGGTGGATCTACCAAGGTCCAGACTTGGTTTGAGTGCATCGAGTCGATTCTCTGACTTCATTGCCTCAAGCCATTTCTCGGAGTCGATATCTGATATCGCCTCGTTGTAGGTTTTGGGATCATCACCATGAGCACCATTACCTATGAGGAACATTTCCTCTACGTCCTCTGAAATAATACCTAAGTATCTTTCAGGGGGACGGGAAACTCTTTCCGATCTACGAGGTGGAGGAGGTAGTGTTCTTATTGGCTCAACCTGATTTGGTTCCACTTGGTCCTTAGCTCGTTCTGCTTGTGAGACTTTCTCATCAAGCTTAATCTGCTTTCCAATGCCACTATCTTGAATAAACTATTTTTCAAGAAATATGGCATGTCGACTCACAATCACATTGTGGTCTTCTGGAATGTAGAAATAGTATCCTAATGACTCTTTAGGATATCCTATGAATCGAGCTCTAAAGGACCTAAACTCTAACTTGTCCGCTTGTTGTCTTTTGACATAAGCCGGACAACCCCAAATTCTGAGATGACTCAGACTTGGTTTCTTACCGTGCCATATCTCATACGGTGTGGTAGGAACGGTTTTAGAGGGAACCCTATTCAGTAAATAGATTGAAGTTAATAATGAATGTCCCCAAAGAAAATCTGGGAGGTCTGTGAAGCTCATCATGGATCGAACCATATCCAATAGAGTCCGATTTCTCCGTTCTGAAACCCCGTTGAGTTGAGGTGTTCCTGGTGGAGTCCATTGAGAGACTATGCCATTTTCCTTAAGATAGTCTAGGAATTCCCGGCTAAGGTATTCACCTCCTCGATCTGATCGAAGAACCTTAATGGGTTTTCCAGTTTGTTTTTCTACTTCATGTCTGAATTCTTTGAACTTTTCAAAAGGCTTCAGACTTGTGTCTCATAAGATACACATACCCATACCTAGACAGATCATCGGTAAAGGTAATGAAGTAGACAAAATTGCCTCTAGCCGGCACATCGAATGGGCCGCACACATCAGTATGTACTAGGGCAAGGAGATCTGTGGCCCTCTCCCCATGTCCAACAAAAGGGAGTTTAGTCATTTTGCCTTGAAGACAAGATTCACAAGTTGGATATGACTCAAAAGTCAATGGACTCAATAGCCCATTTTTCTCCAATTTGTTAATCCTATCTTCTGCTATATGACCTAATCTCAGGTGCCATAGATATCTGTCGTTTGGACTATCCCTAGGTCGTTTGGCATTCACGTTTTGCTCGATAGTTAAAACAGGTACATCAATATGCAACTGATAAAGACCATTAACAAGGAAACCATTTGCAATTTTATTTCTTTCATAAAGAATGTTACAATGGTCCTTAAAGAAGGTGATCACATAACCTTCTTGTGCTAAGCATGAAACAGAAATCAAATTCCTGCTAGCTGCAGGCACATAATAACAGTCTTTTAAAACTAAGTCTAAACCAGATGGTAATCGCAGAGGGTATGTTCCCACGGCTACTGCAGCAACTCTTGCTCCATTACCGACGCGTAGGATCATGTCTCCATCCCTCAGCCTCCTGCTATCCTCAAGACCCTGCATAGAAGTGCACAGATGAGCACTAGAACCAGAGTCAAGCACCCAACTGGATGCAGAAGAAACCGTAAGGTTAGACTCAATAACGAGCATACCTCCAGAAGGACCTTCCTTCTTGTTCTTCAGGGTGGCCAGGTAAGTAGGGCAGTTCCGCTTCCAATGGCCGTCGCTGTTGCAATGGAAACACTTTCCTTTGCCATCGACCTTCTTCTTCGGTTCTGCCTTCTTCTTCTTTGATCCTTCCTACCTTTTGCTTTTTCACAGACTTCTTTTTCTTTCCATAAGACTTTCTTTTGGAAGAAGTCCGTTCCATAGCAAGAACTGAGCCTTTAGAACCTTTCATAGAAAGCTCAGCGGTAACCAGCATATTCATCAACTCGGCCAAGGAATTTTGAAGTTTATGCATGTGGTAATTCATGATGAATTGCCCATATGCATCAGTCAAGGATTGCAGAATAATATCGTTCTGCAGATCCAAGTCCAACTTCACACCGAGCTTCTCAAGCTCTTCCATGTCCTTGATCATTGTCAGACAGTGATCTTGGACTGACTGCCCATCACGCATCTTAGCCTTAAAAAGTCATTTTCGTGACTTGATATTTGGCTGCGCGACTCTGTTCACCAAACATCTCCTGCAGGTGAGCCAACATTTGGCGAGCAGTCCCGATATCTTCATGTTGGCGCTGGAGCTCATCAGACATCGAGCCCAACATGTAGTATCTGGCCTTATTGTCTTCGTCAATCCATTTTTCCAGAGACGCTCTCTGTTCAGTGGATGGACGAGCTGGTAAGGTGGGAGGGTCCTGGTCCAAAACATGTGTTAACTTCTCTGAACCCAAAACAATTTTGTAGTTCCTGAGCCAATCTTTATAATTGGGTCCAGTCAGTCTATGTGTGTCTAGGATACGTGCCAGTGGGTTGGACGCAGACATTTTCCTGTAGAGAGTCAAAGATTCTAGTTAGATACTGTAATTTTGACTTGACCAATTTGTTTAGGGATTTTATTTTTAAACAAATTAGCTCCCACTATTTTCTCGGATCCCTACACTCCCTCTGTAGAGATGCGAAAATCTCCACGATTGATGATTTCTAGTGGGTGGTGCGGTCTCACCAACTGACTCATCACCTCACCTAACAGTTATTGGTGATGGGTTAGCCAATGAGTGAACAACTCTTGTTCAATGATTCTCTAATCATGGTGCACCCAAACTTGGTCTCTAATTCATGAATCTCACCGTATCCGGAATATTGATCCACTCCTTAGTTAAGTCAGACCCACCATTTGCATAGACTGGGTTCCTAATTGGGTCTCTCACCGTATCCGGAATATTGAGCCCAACTCATCCTCCAGCCCATAGCATCCAATGCCTAATAGACATGGTTGCGTCTTCCCGGTGCAACTGAGCCACTGTATCCAGCCGAGAACAATCAACCCCGGGAAGGGCCCGCACGTCTACAATGGTGGAAGACCTCGGACTTAATCTTTTCTTAGGGAGAATTGATTCAGGTCTCATTAAACTAGACTTGGCTTAGTCATAACAATTATGACTAACCTAGTGGCATGGGTCAGCTCGGATTATTGACCACCTCAGATCAGAACTGTGTCAACAGATATGGCCAGGTAAGTGAGACCGGTGGAAGGAATATGCCGTTAACTCGCACAAGAACGCATTCAGGTCGAGTAGCTTCCAATTAAAAACCAGTCGGTCGTCTGTGCCAAACTTACCTTAGACACCAAATTGTTGAGTCAGAACCAATTGGGTTAGCCTACAATCCAGACTCTAACCTCTGAGCCTAATTAGGTCTTGCTTGATCGTGACTCGATCTTGACCCAGACTTAATCCTATTAGGCTGGTCAATTTAAGCATTGTTGATCCCATCTAACCAACTCTTGATTCGGTTTGATCAACCGCTTAGACCTAATTGAGCTACCCAAGCCCGAACCCAGTATTATGAATATGTCTTAGATCTGAAATTCTCAATTTTAGACCTAATTAATATTCCATAAACTTAATTCTTAATTAAGTTGGGTTCATAAACAAAATATGCACAATAAATCCTAGGGTTTCAGGATCTAGGGTTTTGCAGAAAGTAAGTTTTGGGTTTCTGATTAAGGACGAACACGCAGCACCCCTACACGTCATAAGAACACCCCATCGAATGGGAAGAGAGGGCCTTTAAACCCTTCTTCGTTCTTATGACCGGACGGCCAAGAGGAACGCCTTAATCAGGAACATGTAAATCTACAAAACAGTTATAGATCTATATCATATATCTCATATACAAATTTAGATCTAATCAAGGCATATTTTGCATACATCTCATGTATCAAATCATGCATGTTTTCAGATCTAAATTATCTCATAATAATCTAAAAAATTAGATTTAAATTGATCTAATCAAAATAAATTCTAATCTAGACAATTATGTAGAACTATTCTACAACTAGTCTAGACATGCATCTATCATATCTCATATGATATTTAAAATTAAATAATTTTTATTTGCTATTTATCAGATGTTATTATAACACTTATAATATCAGAAAATAGTAAATAAGAAGATCTAAAATATGATTTAATCAGATTAAATCAAAGACATGCAAAACTATTCTATAGAACTATTCTATTCTAGAACTAGTCATGCATATCTTCATGTTCTTAGATCCAAATCATTTAATTTTAATTTTTTCTGATTTCAGATCTGATCACATCTCATGTGACATCTGAAATCACTTTATTTTCTAATTAAAATAAAATTAAAATCAGATCTAAACAATTTAGAACCATGGCTCTGATACCAGTTGAAGGGAAATCCTGATTTCCCGGTCCAGGTTCGTCCAGATCTGATTAGATCAAGAGATATATTTCAAAAATTTTCTCTTGATCTCAATCAGATCTTGATATATTTTCAGATCTGATTCTTATTATTTTAATAAATAAAATAAAATAAGATAAATTAAATCAAATTTAATTTACCTGATTTGGGTAATCCTATTACCCTGTAGATGATCCTGATTGCAGCGGAAGGTTCTGGATCTTAGCCACGCAAGCGCCTGGCCTCTACCGGTATCCACTCGGGTTGGATCTGGAGATCCTCTTCTTCTCTATCACACCTCCAAAAATCAGATCTGGATCTGATCTGGAGGATCTTCAAAACTCTTTTGAAGATCTGCAGTCGTCCTTTTGCAGCAGCGCAGCCTTCTTGCTTTTGATCGCCTTTCCTTGATCTGAAGCGCACCAAACTAAATCCAAAACACTTTTGCGTGGAGAGCAAGGGGAGAAGAGACTAGGCGTGGAGAAGGAGAGGCAGCCTCTGGGCATGGAAATCTCATTGAATTCACTTAGGAGTTAGGGTTGGGCGCAGGGTCTTATTTATAGACTCCTTGTGATCCACTCCTCTTCTTCAACCAATCACAACCTTTGTGAAATCACAGATTAAATCTGAGGTTGGGAATAGAGACCCCTGGATTCCTCCTTAGAGGGCGCCTAAGACCAGTCAACTGGATTCTTAGTAGAACTCTGATTGGGATCCAAAAGGGAGGTGGAGTCCTTGTCCAACAAGGACTCCTAGGCGCTCCTACTTGGCTCACGCCACCTGCGTGCGCCCTCTCCTTGCCAGGTTCTGGCAGGGGGACAGGCCCCACCAGCTCTCAATAGGTGCATGACATGGTCAAAAGTCAAAGGATGAATGGTAACGTCGTTGACCAGTCAAACGTAGACTTTTTCCAAAGTCAAAGAACAAGAAATGGCAGGTGACCAAAAATGGCAGGTAATGTCTACAAATAAGAACCTATTCTGACTTGGACAACCTCCAGTCAAGCCATATGAGGCCTTGATTGAGCAAAACTCCTTTGGCTCAGTTAGGACAACTTATTTATGATAGAAAAAGAAGAACGTTAGGTTCAATCGATGCTAGCACGATTTCCTTGAACCTAATTGAATCTATTCAGATTCATTGAACTAGAGTATTCAATTAATGATCACCAGATCAAACCCTTGTTTGTGTGACCCAGTTAGGTTCAGTCTGTATGTAATGGGATATGTCATGATCTCTATCAATAGACATCATCAAAATCCTTCGATGGATCAGAACTCTTCTGATTCGAACAGCTAGAATGATCACTCATCTAAATCATTCTAATTGCTCCCAAAATCCACCATGCACCTAGCAGTATATGGTGCACATCCAGAAGCTGAATGCGAACCTCTTGGTGCAGCTACTGTTGTATTCAGTTCCTTCTATCTGAGCCCCGATCAGATTAGGTTAGGTGAACTCGTCAAACCCTAGTCTCTGTCATATTTATTAATCATTCGATTTCGAGTCCAAGTTGAAAATCTAAATAGAAACTCTTTCTATTATTTCACTCTATCCATGGCCATGATTTCTGGACTGATTCTTATGATCATCATTAGGGCATTTCCTCTACCACCGAGGTAGATAGATCCCATCTTGATGCAATCCAGTTCTACAAGAACATGCTATAGCCAACATACACCTCAGGTTCCATATGGCTAGGAGACCGAGTAATTGTAGTCAAACTATAACACCCTCAAGGTGAACTGGCCGATGCATCTCAGGTCAAAGAACCAGACACACTAACTGCAGCATCGAGTCAAGTACATTGACGAGAAAGTAGACTTCTAATGACTACTCGAGAGTCCGCTCAAGTCCCTCGTTCTCTACGGATACCTGTACTCTCGCTCCGCAGTCTCCACACCGTAAGACTCAAGACTCATCTACTAAAGAAAGCGATCGTACACCAAACCTTCCGGAATCAATCACCATCCTCGTGATGATCTCCTATGAAGTCGGGAGCTGTTTATGAGTTAATAATGATTATTCATGTCTTAAATTTTCAACTCTTGAAAATATGAATTATCATTACCATTAACTCAAAGGATGTATCACAGACACTAAATACACATGTGTGATAGAAAATAACCCATTTTATTAATTATAGTCAAAATTACAATTTTGCCCTTAGAAGTGTATTACAAGTGTCAGCCAATTCTGGCTTCTAGGGCACATATATCTAACACATCATACACCTCGGTCTCTTCAATCAAGATCGATTAGAAAATCATGCACCCAAATCTTCCACCCTAAGAAAAATTTTTTCTGTTAATCCTCTCAGTCTCCACCTTCAACCCGCTACACCTGGTTGGCCAAACCACAGCAATAACAATGATAGATCTGAGACATACCATGGAATAGGTGTGCAGATTTCTAATTTTTTCCTGTTTGACTTCTCCTTCTCTTCCATGCACCATCAGGCTCTGATAACAAATGTTGCGATAATCAGTACCACTCTGATACCAATTGCAGTGGAAACCCTTGATCTTTAGCCTAGACCTGAGGAGACCTTTGACATTTTCTATGGGCAGCAAATCGTCGATCCACCAATTTAGATTTGTGATGGGGCACCTTCCTCCTTAGGCTTAAGGGAAGTGCCCCCTTTGGGGTGGCAACTCTAGAGAGAAAAGAGAATAGAGATTGAGAGAGAAAAGATCTATATTCTAATGCATAATGAAATCCTAATACAATCTATGTATTTAAACATAGCTATTAGGCCCGACCAAAAACATTCCTGGCTAATCCAATACATGAAAGCACTCATCGAGCCTATGTATATATGTCTCACATGCTCTCATCCCCTGGATTTAGTCCCAACCCATACATGTATTAGCCCCCTTAAGACCATATTGGACCAGGCCTTAAGACCTCTTTGGATTAATCCCAATCCAAGACTAAATAGAAAACCTTGTCTAGTTCTATTCGCCACCATCGAGCCAGCTATCTCCGGAGCCAAGCCAACTTGACTGCATCTTGCCCAAACCCTATCTTCTGTCTACTTAAGACAACCGACTCGACTGCAGCCCAAGCCGACTTGGCTGCGTATCCAAGCTAGCTCACCTATGTGTTAGCCCATTGTCTTGACTGATTCTTTTTCTTAGCTTTGGTTCTTTGCTTCATCTTGTGTCCCAGATCTTCAGAGCAGCTACCAAGCCCCTCAAAGTCCTCACACGTGAACCTCGGGTTCGTGCAGGGCTACATGCCATCTTCACTTAGGATAACTCCTATCCTAGCGCTAGGACTTACGCCCATCCTAGTATCCCGGAGCCAACATCCTAACTCCTCCTATTGCCTTCCAAGACTTGGGAGTACTACAAATCCTCACATTTTATTATTTTTGGGGTGGTCATTTCTTGGATGTGATTGATCTTTTTTAGGTTGACTTCGATGCTGCGGCTTGACACCATAAATCCTAAAAACATCGGGAGGTTACTCCAAAAGCATATTTTATAGGATGCAGCTTCATCCTATACTTCTGGAGAGTACTGAAGGTCTCTTTAAAATGGATAATATAATTTGGTGAAGATTGACTTTTAACCAGCATGTCATCTACCTAAATCTTCATGTTTTGGCCGATCTACTCAATGAAGATCTTATTTATCAGGCACTGATAAGTTGCTCCTACATTTTTAAGTCCAAAGGGCACACCTGAGAATGGGCATGAATCATGTCTTACACATAGGGACTATTGATCAGTATAAAAGTAATCTCTTTATCATCCTCTGGTGCCATTTGAATTTGATTATAGCCAGAAAAGACATCCATGAAGGTGAGGATTTCATGGCCTGAAGTTGCGTCCGCTAGTTGGGATAGAGAATAGCTATCTTTTGGACAAGCTGTGTTTCAGTCTGTCAAGTCTATACACATCTTCCACTTGTCATTTGTTTTTTAACAAGAATGACACTAGCAATCTAATCTAAATAGAGTACTTTTAGAATGAATCCTGCCTTGAGGAGCTTGTCAATCTCGTCCATTATAGCCCTCTGCCACTTTGGTGTAAAACTGTGCTTTTTTTGCTTTACTGGCCGACATTTAAAGTCCACATCTAATTGATACTCCATTACTTCTACATCAATCCTAGGCACGTCTACAGGCACCCAAGCGAAAACACCAGCATTCCTTTGCAAGAAGGTGATGAGTTGCTTTCTAACTTCTCCTTTCAAATTCAAGCCAATCTTAATAATGTGTTCCTTATGCCCATCATTTAAAGGGACCTCCTCCAGATCATCGATGGGTTCCCCCTTTTCTTTAGATAGGTCATCACAGGTATCAAGTCCATCCACTGGATAAGGATCTGCTTATCTTCCTCCTTGTAGGATAATATTATAGCAGTGTCGAGCTAGTGCCTGATCTTCCCTAACTTCCTTGACATCGTGCCTCATCGAAAACTTCATTTTTAGGTAATAAATAAAAATCATAGCTTGGAGTAAATTCAAATGAGGTTGGCCAAGGATTGCATTGTAAGCAGAAGGGGCCTTGACTATTAAGAAATTGACTTGAGCTCTAAATTATTTTGGGTACCGACCCACTACCACTGGCAATGTTATTATTCCTTCTACTGGTACTGCATTACCTATGAATTCTACTAATAGAAAAATTCATCAAACCCATCCTACCATTAGATATAAATATTTTAGAAAAAATATCATAAAATAAGACATCAGTAGAGCCTTCATTATCAATTAAAATGCAATGTACAATATAATCAGCAATATTTAATGAAGGAAAAATACTATTTTCCGCCACAGGATCATGTAGATCTGAGGGAAATTTTTAAAAAAATTTCTAAATGATTTGATTAGATCTAAGAGTTCTTAGATCTAATCATAGTGATCTAATATTAAAAGTTAAAAATTAAAATTAAATTACATTTAATTTAAAGTACCTGATTGGGTAATCTAATTATCCTACAATGATCTTGTTGATTCCTGAGGTTCTAGAAGGAGCCACACATGCACCAAGCCTTTACTGGATCCACTCAAGTAGGATCCAAACATCATCTCCTCATGAACCTTTTCTCCAAAAATCAAATCTGGATCTAATCCGAAGAATCTTCAAAACTATTTTTGAAGGTAGTCCATCCATCACACAAACAATGTTGCATAGATCACGAATATTATGCCAAAATCCTTGGACCTTCTTCTCAGATTTGTGCCTAACTTTTTAGGCTTGTAGAAGAGAAGAAGAGAAAGGATAGAGAGGGAGTAGGATATCAATGAGGGCATACTTTGGGCATGGAAAATTATTTCTTGCATTTCATGCACTTTGATGTGAGAAAGGCTTTTATGTCCAACGCCTACTTAGAGTCTCTTTTGACCAAAATAACTCATTTATTTTATCATTACGACTCTAGGACTTATTCTCCATGAAAAACCATCATACCTCATCAATTTTTTTTACCAAAAATGATTCACAAAGGTATCGACATGAGTAGATAAGGAAGTATCCACTGCGCCTAGGACTCTTTCCTCAAGAGTTTGATCCAAATCAAATTCTATCATAACTTAGTTTAGACACCTTCAAAAATCATAAAATTTGGTACACCCAATGCATAACTCATGCTCTATCACATATCAAAAAATTAGATAAAATAATTTCTAAAGATGTTTCTAGAAGTACCTGATCAGGTGACCCTCAATTCTCTTAAATAGGTCAACTTTTGACCTTAGTCCAATTTGACAATGAATGGATTTAATTTCTATGATTAATCTGATCTGGACTTATTTCAGTCAGATGAAAATAAATCCATTCAAAATACAAGAATGAGTCAAATCAAATTTGACTCGGTTGTGATAAATCAGAAAGATTTCAGAAGGAGAAAGTCAGGCTCAATCACGTGCTAGCACGATTATCTTGAACCTAATTGGATCTAATCCAAATCAATCAAACTGACTTAGTTTAATTGATGACATCTAGACCAAAATCCTTGTATGTGTGATCCAATTAGGTTCAATTCTATATGGTAATGAGATATGTCACAATCTCCATCATTGACATCATCGAAACACCTTTCGATGGACCAGAGCTTTTATGATTCATACAATTAGAATGATTGATCATCAAAATCATCCTAATTACTTCGAAAATCTACTAGTGATACCTAGCAGTATATGGTGGCAACACATTAGAACTGAAAGTGAACCTCTCAGTATAGTTATCTGTGTGATTGGGTTCTTCTATCATGAGCCTCGATAGGATTAGGGTTAAGGTGAACTCATCAAACCTAATGTCCATCATATGAATTAATCATTTGATTCGAGTCCAATGTGAAACCCTAATAGAAATACTTTGCCATGGCCATGGGCTTATGAACTCAATCTTATGATTATCATAGAGCTACTCCTCATCTATCGAGGTAGATAGAATCTCTATTGGTGCAATCCAATTCCTACAATGAACATGCAATAGCCAACATACACCTCAGGATTTCGAATACTAAAAGATCGAGTTATGGTGTAGTCAATCTATAACACCCTCAAGATAAACTATCGATGCACCTCAGGTCAAAGAACCAGATACACTACTGCAGCATCGAGTCAGTCATCAACGAGAAGGTAGACTTTCTTATGACTACCTGAGATGGTCATGCTCAGTGCCCTCATTCTCTAATGAGTACCTATACTCCCACTCCAGTGTCTCCACAACATAGACTCAAGACACATCTATCCTAAGAAAGCAATCATACACCAACATTCTAGATCAATCACCATCCTCATGATGATCCTATGGTCGGAAGCAGTTTATGAGTTAATTATGAAAATTCATGTCTTAAATTTTTAACTCTTGAAAATTTAAATTGTCATTACCATTAACTCAAAGGATGTATCACAAACACTTTTAAATACACTCTGTGATAGAAGATAACCTATTTATTAATTGATAGTCAAAATTATAAAATTATTCTTAGAAGTGTATTATAAGTGACAGTCAATCTGGCTTTTAGGGCACACATCAAACAAACTCCCACTTGACCTAAAGCCAATTGGCTATAAATCTAAGTTCCATCTTCTCAAGGTTGGCTTCGATCTTTTGCTAGCTCAATGACTTTGTCAGCAGATCAGCCATATTATCTACATTATCGACTCTCTTGACCATGACGTATCCCTTCTCGAGATAATCATGGATGAGGTGGTATTGTCGCTTGATGTGCTTAGATTTTTGGTGAGTCCTAAGCTCCTTAGCTAGGGCTATGGCACCATTGTTGTTGCAGTATAGAGGGATGACATCTGATGGCATCATTTTGAGCTCTATGGTAAACTTCATGTACTAGAATGCCTTCTTTGCAGCTTCCGATGTAGCAATATACTCTGCTTCCATGATGGAATCTGCTATCACAGTCTGCTTGAAACACTTTCAGCTGATAACACCACCATTGCACACAAACAAACTTTCAGATGTTGACTTTTGATCATCTATATTGGACATAAAATTCTAGTCTGTATACCCCTGGACCTAGAGTTCTCTATTACCAAAGACTAGAAACATATCCTTAGTTCTTCTCAAGTACTTCAGGATACATTTCACAGAAGTTCAGTGCTCTTCACCTAGATTTAGTTGATTCCTACTCGTGATATTCATAGCAAGGACAATATCAGGTCATGTACATAGCATGGCAAACATGAGACTTCCTATTGCTGAAGCATAAGAGATCTTGCTCATGCGTTCAATCTCCTCAGGTGTGTTAGGACACATCTTCTTGGAGAGATTAATGCCATGTCTGGAGGGCACTAATCTCCTCTTGGAGTTTTTCATGCTAAACCTCTTTAGCACATCCTCTATTTATATTTTCTGTGAGAGACCCAGCATCCTATTTGGTTTATCTCTATGGACCTTAATTCCTAGAAATAAAGAATTTCTCTCCTAGCTCTTTCATGGAGAATTCTTTAGACAATCATATTTTGACTGTAGTCAACATGAAAATATCATTTTCAATTAGAAGAATGTCATCCACGTACATTTCAAGAAAGACAATAGCATTCTCGCTGACCTTTTCGAAAATATAAGACTCTTCCTCATTCCAGATGAATCCAAACGATTTGATCAAATCATCGAAATGAGCAATCCAGCTTCGAGATTCTTAAGTCCATATATGGATCTTTGCAGCTTGTAGACCTTGTGATCAGTATCACTGGATGTGAAATCCAGCGGTTGTTCCATGTAGATATCTTTATCAAGATATCCATTTAAGAATACCATTTTCATGTCCATCTACCATATTTCATAATCGAAATAGGATGCAATAGCAAGCAATGTGCGGATGGATTTGTGCATGGCTACTGGCAAAAAAGTATCCTGATAGTCAATGCTTTCGCACTGACTATACCCTTTTGCTACGAGCCTTGCTTTGAATGTCTTTACATTTCCATCGGCATCTATCTTTCTCTTGAAGATCCATTTACAACCAATAGGTACTATACCTTCAGGTGGATCTACCAAGGTCCAGACATGGTTCGAGCACATTAAGTCAATCTCTGACTTCATTGCCTCTAACCATTTCTCGAAGTCGATATCTGATATTGCCTCATCATAGATTTTGTGATCATCACCATGAACCCCTTTTCCTATTAGGAACATTTCCTCTACATCCTTTAAAATAGTACCTAAGTACCTTTTAGGGGGATGAAAAATCCTTTCTGATCTATGAGGTGGATGAGGTAGTAATTGGACTAGCTTAATCTAATTGGATTCCATAGGTTCCTTGGCTCGTGGATTTTGGGAGACTTTCTTCTCGAGCCTAATCTATCTTTCGATGCCATCATCTTGAATAAACTATTTTTCAAGAAAGATGGTGTTTCGACTCCCAATCATATTTTGATCTTCTTGGATATAGAAAAAATATCATAATGATTCTTTAGGATATCCAATAAATCGAGCTCTAAAGGACCTAGACACTAATTTGTCCCTCTGTTGTCTCTTGACATGGGCTGGATAATCCCAAATTCTAAGATGACTCAGACTTGGTTTCTTACCAAACCATATCTCATATGCTATGGTAGGAACGGTTTTAGATGGAATCCTATTCAGTAGATATATAGTGGTCAACAGACTATGTCCCCAAAAAAACTTAAGAAGGTCCATAAAGCTCATCATGGATTAAACCATATCTTATAGGATCTGGTTTCTTTATTCTGAAATCCTATTGAGTTGAGGCATTCCAGGTGGAGTTCTTTGTGAGACTATACCATTATCCTTAAGATAGTCTAGGAATTTCTGACTAAGGTATTCGCCTCCTTAATCTGATCAAAGGATCTTAATTGGTTTTTCTATCTATTTTTCTACTTGGAGACTGAATTTCTTAAATCTTTCAAAAGCTTCAGACTTGTGTCGCATCAAATACATTTACCCATACCAAGGTAAATCATCGGTAAAGGTGATGAAGTAGATATAATTATCCCTGGTTAGTATATCAAATGGGCTGCATACATCAGTATGTACTAGGGCAAGCAGGTCTATGGCCCTTTCCCCTATCCCATAAAAGGAAGCTTGGTCATTTTGCCATAAAGGCATGATTCATAAATTGGATATGACTTGAAAGTCAACGGACTTAATAGCCTAGATTTCTTCAATTTGTTAACCTTGTCTTCAGCTATGTGACCTAGCCTAAGGTGCCAAAGATACCTATCGTTTAGACTATCCCTAGGTCTCTTTGATCCTATGGCATTCATATTTTGCTCGATATTAAAAATAGAAACATCAATATGTAATTGATAGAGACTATTTCTAAGAAAACCACTTGCCACTTTATTTTTTTCAAAAAGAATATCACAACGGTCCTTAAGAAAACTAATTACATAGCCTTCCTGTGCTAAACATGAAATAGAAATTAAATTCCTACTTGCTGTAGGCACATAAAAATAGTCTCTAAGTACTAAGTCTAATCCTAATGGTAATCGTAGAGGGTAGACTTCCATGGCCATAGCAACAACTCTTGCTTTGTTCCTGATGCATAGGATCATTTCACCATCCCTCAGCCTCCTGCTATCCTCAAGATCCTGCATAAAAGTGCACAAGTGAGCACTAGAACCAGAGTCAAGCACCCAACTGGATGCAGAAGAAATCATAAGATTAAATTCTATAACAAGCATACCTTCAGAATGACCTACCTCCTTCTTGTTCTTTAGGCTAGCCAGGTAAAGACGGTAGTTCCGCTTCCAATGGCCATCAGTGTTGCAACAAAAATATTTTCCTTTGTCACTGACCTTTTTCTTCAGCTTTGCCTTTTTCTTCTTCCCACCATTCACCTTCTGCTTCTTCACGGACTTCTTCTTCTTTCCAAAAGACTTTCTCTTGGAAGAAGTCTGCTCCATAGTAAGTACTGAGCCTTTAGAATTTTTTATAAAAAGCTCAGCAGTAACCAACATATTCATGAGCTCAGCCAAGGTATTCTAAAGTTTATGCATATGGTAGTTCATGAAAAACTGTCCATACACATTAGTCAAGGTCTATAGAATTATGTTAGTTTGCAGATCCTGATCTAACTTGACATCGAGCTTCTCAAGCTTTTCTAAGTCCTTGATCATCATCAGACAATGATCTTGGACTGATTGCCCATCATGCATTTAAGCCTTTAAAAGTCTTTTAGTGACTTGATATTTGGCTGCGCGACTCTGTTCACCAAATAACTTTTGTAGGTGAGTAAATATTTGGCTGCTAGTTTTAATGTCTTCATGTTGGCACTGGAGCTCATCAGACATCGAGCCCAACATGTAATACCTGGCTTTGTTATCTTCATCCATTAACTTCTCGAGAGATGCTTTCTGATCAGTGGATGGACGGGCTCTTAAGGTGGGAGAATCCTATTTCAACACATAAGTCAACTTCTCAAAACTCAAAATAATTTTAAAGTTCTAGAGCCAATCGTTGTAGTTGGATTCGATCAGTCTATGGATGTCCAGGATATGGGCTACTGGTTTGGACGAACACATTTTCCTGTAGAGAATCAAAGTTTCTATTTAGATTTTATAATTAGACTTAAATAATTTATTTAGATATTTTATTTCTAAATAAATTAGTCTCCCTGTATTTACTCAAATCTCTACACTTTCTTAGTAGAGATGCGAAAATCTCCACGATTATAGATTTTTAGTGGGTGGTGCGATCCCACCAACTGACTCACCACCTCACCTAATAGTTATTGATGATGGATCAATCGATGAGTGGACAACTCTTGTCCAACGATACTCTAATTATGGTGCACCCTAACTTGATCTCTAATTCATGAATCTCACCATGTCCGGAATATTGATCCACTTCTTAGTTAAGTCAAGTCTATCATTTGCATAGATTGGATTCTTGATTGGGTATCTAATCATATTCAGAATATTGGGCCCAACCCATCCTCCAACCCATAGCATCCAATGCCTAATAGATATGGTTGCATCTTTTCAGTGCAACTGAACCACTATGTCTAGCCGAGAACAATCAACCCCGGAAAGGGCCCATACATCTACAATGGTGGAAAACCTTAGACTTCATATTTTCATAGGGAGATTTAATTTAGATCTCTTTAAATTTGACTTGACTTAGTCATAACAATTATGACTAACCTAATGGCTCGAATTGTTAGCCACCCCAAATCAGAACTGGATCGACACAAATGGCCAAGTAAGTGAGATCAGTGGAAGGGATATGCCATTAACTCGATAGGAATGCATTCAGATCGAGTAGCTCCCAATTAAAAATCAATTGCTCATATCTGCCAAACTTACCTTAGACATCAAATTATTGAATCAAAACTAGTAGGGTTAGCCTACAACCCAGGATTTAACCATGAAGCTAAATTAGGTATTGATTTGATCGAGTCATATCTCAATGTGATTTGATCTTGATCCAGATTTAATACTATTAGGTTGGTCAAATCTAAGCTTTCTTTGATCCCATCTAACCAACTCTTGATTCAGTTTGATCAACCGCTAGACCTAATTAAGCTACCCAAGCCCGAACCTAGTTTTATGAATATATCTTCGATCTAAAAATTCATAATTTTAGATCTAATTAATTTTATAATCTTAACTCTTAATTAAGTTTTGGGTTAATGAACAAAATATGTAATAGATATTCTAAGATTTTAGGATCTAGGGTTTTGTAGAAAAATAAATTCTGATTTCTGATTAAGGATGAATGCGTAGCACCCCCTACATGCCATAAGAACATCCCATCAAATGAAAGGAGAGGGCCTTTAAATCCTACTTTATTCTTATGACTGGACAGCCATGGGAAACTACTTAATCAAAAATATATTTTTTATTATAAAACTAGTTAGATCATATATCACATATAAAAAGATCTAATTAATACATGTCTTGCATACATCTCATGTATCA
The DNA here is from genome assembly GCA_006176705.1 of Cocos nucifera. Classification (NCBI taxonomy): domain Eukaryota; kingdom Viridiplantae; phylum Streptophyta; class Magnoliopsida; order Arecales; family Arecaceae; genus Cocos; species Cocos nucifera. Next base: position 146,227 of record QRFJ01001418.1, read on the forward strand.
TCATTATGCATACTTTCAAATCTAAAATATCATATATTAAATCTAAAAAATAAAATTTTAAATTTGATCATGTCAAAATTAAAACTATTCTAGGCATCTTATAGAACTATTCTATGACTAGTCTAAGCATGCATCTTTCATATCTCATATGAATAAATCAAAAATTAAAAATTTTATTTTCTATTTTTAGATCAAATTATAATAATTGTAACATCAAAAAAATAAAAATTGAATAGATCTAAAATCATATTTAATCAAATTAAATACATGATCATACTAGACTACACATAGAACTATTATATACCTAATCTAGTCATGCATCTCATATACGTTAGATCTAATTTTTTTAATTTTTAATTTTCTAATTTTAGATCTAATCACATCTGATGTGACATCTAAAACCTTTTAATATCAAATCATAAATAAAAATAAAATTAGATCTAAGGTAGATCTAAAGAACTGCTAACCTGGCTCTGATACCAATTGAAGGAAAAACATTATTTTTCACCGCTGGATCGTGCAGATCTGATCAGATCAGAGAGAGATTTTTTTAAAAATTTCTAAATAATTTAATTAGATCTAAGAATTCTCAAATCTAATTATAGTGATCTAATATTAAAAATTAAAAATTAAAATTAAGTAAGATTTAATTTAAACTACTTGATTGGGTAACCTAATTATCTTGCAATGATCCTCTTGATTCCTAAGATTTTGGAAGGAGCCATGAATGCACTAGGCCTCTACCAATATCCACTCAGATAGGATTACAATATCTTGTCCTCATAAACTTTTTTTCAAAAATTAGATCTAGATCTATTCCGAAGAACCTTCAAAATTAAATCTGAAAGTAGCCCATCTGTCACACGAACATCATCACGTAGATCTTGAATATTATTCCAAAAACCTTGGACCTTCTTCTCAGATTTATGCCTAACATTTTAGGGTTGTAGAAGAGAAGAAGAGAGAGGATAGAGGGGGCATGGGATATTAAGGATGGTAGACATTGAGCATGGAAAATTATTTCTTGCGTTGCATGCACTTTGATGTGAGAAAGGCTTTTATGTCTAACACCTACTTCAAGTCCCTTTTGACAAAATAACTCATTTATTTTATCATTATGACTCTAGGACATATTCACCATGAAAAACCACCGGACCTCATCTATCTCTTTTACCAAAAATGATTCAAAAAGGTGTCAGCATGAGTACATAAGGATGAGTCCACTGCGCCTTGGACTCTTCCCTCAAGAGTTTGATCCAAATTAAACTTTATAATAACTCTATCTAGGTACCTTTAAAACTTACAAAATTTGGTACACTTAATGAACTCCTCATTCTCTATCACATATCCAAAAATAAGATCAAAATAATTTCTAAAAAAATTTTTAGAAATATCTGATCAGGTGATCCTCAATTCTCTCAAATTGGTCAACTTTTGACCCAAGTCCAATTTGACTATGAATGGATTTAATTTTTATAATTAATCTAATCTAAACATACTATAGTTAGATAAAAGTAAATTCATTCAAAATATAAGAATGAATCAAATCAAATTTGACTTGGTTGTGATGAATCAAAAAGATTTTAAAAGGAGAAAGTCAGGCTCAATCATGTGCTAGCATGATTACCTTAAACCTGATTGGATCTAATCCAAATCAATAAACTGACTTAGCTCAATTAATGATATCCAGACCCAAACTCTTATTTGTGTGACCTAGATAAGTTTAATTCTGTATGGTAATGAGACATGTCACGATCTCCATCATCGACATCATCAAAACACCTTTCGATGGATCAGAACTTTTCTGATTCATACAATTAGAATGATTGATCATCAAAATCATCCTAATTGCTTCCAAAATCTACTAGTAACACTTAGCAATATATGGTTGCAATTAATCAGAATAGAAAGTGAGCCTCTTGGTATAGTTACCTGTGTGATTGTGTTCTTCTTTCTTGAGCTCCGATAAGATTAGGATTAAGGTGAACTCATCAAACCTAATGTCCATCATATGAATTGATCATTTGATTCAAGTCCAATGTGAAATCCTAATAGAAACTCTTTCTATCATCTTCACTTTTCCATGGCCATAGGCTTATGAACTCAATCTCATGACTATCATAGGGCTACTCCTTATCTACTGAGATAGATAGATCTCCTATTGGTGCAATCCAATTCCTACAATGAACATGCTATAGCTAACATACACCTCAGGATTTTGAATGACTGAGAGATCGAGTTATGGTGTAGTCAAACTATAACACCATCAAGGTGAACTACTAATGCACCTCAGGTCAAAGAACCACATACACCACTATAGCATCGAGTCAGTCATCGATGAGAAGGTAGACTTTCTTATGACTACTCAAGGTGGTCACGCTTAGTGCCCTCATTCTCTAATGAGTATCTGTACTCTCACTCCAGTGTCTCCATACCATAGACTCAAGATATGTCTATTCTAAGAAAGCAATCGTACACCAACCTTTCGGATCGATCATCATCCTCATGATGATCCTAAGGTTGGGAGCAGTTTATGAGTTAATTATGAAAATTCATGTCTTAAATTTTTAACTCTTGAAAGTATGAATTATCATTACCATTAACTCAAAGGATGTATCATAGACACTTTTAAATACACTATATGATAGAAGATAATCTATTTATTAATTTATAGTCAAAATTATAAAATTATCATTAGAAGTGTATTATAAATGACAGTCAATCTGGCTTCTAGGACACACATCTAATATTTAAAGTAACAACAACTATGTTTCTATGTGGAAGTTGAACTCCCAGAGCATCTTCTTTAGTGAAAATGATGGATTCTTTAGTCCGCTGCTTCTTTGCTGGTTCTGTTGACTCATTGTTCTCCCTCCATCGATGTCCCCTAATGATGGTGTTGATGACTTCAAGAAGAGGCTGATCTCCTTACAATTTATCCCTCTGAGATGGTTCGAGCTATGGTGGTGCTCTTGATCAATCTTCTCTTTTCTCTAGCCAATGCTTGATAAATCGATTCAACTGACCTCTTCTGATCAGTGCCTCGATCTCATCTTAGAGCTGGATACATTCTTCAATATCGTGACCATAATCATGATGGTAGAGGTAGTACTTGTTGGGATTGCATTTGGCTGGATGAGTTTGCATCCTTTCTGGCCCAAGTAGCTGCTCCCTTATCTCCATCAACACCTAGATCTTTGAGGCATTCAAAGGAGCATGGTTATTGAATCTTTTGGGAGGGGAGCTTAGTCGAGTTCTTCAATCCAGACTTTCTTGTCGATGGACTCAAGGAGAAGTTCAAGCTCATCTATGCTTAGGGGGAGTTCAGGAGGACGGTCGAGCCTCACTCGACTTTCCTTCAAGTGTGGGCTTGTTGGAATCATCTGCTCGCTGCTCTCTTATAGCCTCATCATCCTTCAACTTGAAGGCCTCCTCAACTCAGGTGTAACCTTTAGCCTATGCTAGCATATCAGCAAAATCTCCTGGGTACTTTCTTTTCAGGGAGGATAGAAGATCATTCTTTTGAAGATCGCCTTTCAACGCGACCATGGCTATAGATTGGTCTAAGTTTCTGACCACCAGTGAAGCAGCATTATGTTGAAGGAAAATCCTGATTTTCTAGATCAGGTTCATTTAGATCTAATTGGATCAAGAGATATATTTCAAAAACTTTTCTCTTTGATTCAAATAAGATCTGAAATATCTCAGATCTAATTTTTATTATTCTAATAATTAAAATAAAATATAGATAAATTAAATCAGATTTAATTTACCTAGATGTAGGGTAATCCTATTACCCATTGATGATTTTGTAAGTAGCGGAAGGTTCTGGATCTAGCCACGCAAGTGCCTGGTCTCTATCGATATCCACTCAAGCTGGATCAGGAGATCCTCTTCTTCTCTATCATGTCTCCAAAAATCAGATCTGACTTTGATTTGGAGGATCTTCAAAATAGCTTTTGAAGATCAGTAGTTGTCCTTTGCAGCAGCATAGTCTTCTAGCATTCTGTCGCCTTTTTCTCTCCTAGATTGCACCAACTGAGATCCCAAACTTCTTTGGACGTGGAGAGGAGAGGGAGAAGATGAACATGGCATGGAGGAGGAAGAGAGAGGCAGCCTTGGGGCGTAGAGAATTATTCTCCTATTTGAGTTGGGCGTAGGATCTTATTTATAGACTATGCATGATCCAACTCCACTTCATCCCAACCAATCACAACTCTTTGTGAAATCAGATCTAAATCTGATTGGTAGAATAGAGTCTCATGGATTCATCTTTAGATGGTGCCTAAGATCAATCAAAGTTGGTTCTTAGGAGGAGTCTAATCAGAATCCAATAAGGAGATGGAGTCCCTATCCAATAGGGACTCCTAGGTGCCGGCGTGCGCCCTCCTCGTTGCCAATTTCTAGTAGGGGGACAAGCCCCACCAACTCTCCAATAGGTTCATGACATGTGGATAGAAGTCAAAGTATCTATGATCAATATTTGACTAGTCAAAGGTCAACTTTTGACCAAAGTCAAAGGACGAGAAATGGTAGGTGACCAAAAATGGCAGGTATTATCTTACAAAATAAGACAACCTTTTTCTGACCTGGATAGGCCCCAATTAGACCAAGTGAAGGCCTTTGATCGAGCACAAACTCTTTTGGCTCAGTCAGGACAACTATTTATGATAGTAAAAGAAGAACGTTAGGTTCAATCGAGTGCTAGCACGATTTCTTTGAACCTAATTGAATCTCATTCAGATCAATTGAACTAGATCAGTTCAATTGATGATCACCAGATTCAAACCCTTATTTGTGTGACCCAGTTAGGTTCAGTTCTGTATGGTAATGGGATATGTCATGATCTCTATCATCGACATCATCGAAACTCCTTTCGATGGATCAGAACTCTTCTGATTCGAACAGCTAGAATGATCGATCATCTAAATCATTCTAATTGCTCCCAAAATCCACCAGTGACACCTAGCAGTATATGGTGGCAACCCATCAGAGCTGAATGCGAACCTCTTGGTGCAGCTACCTGTGTGATTAAGTTCTTCTATCTTGAGCCCCGATCAGATTAGGGTTAAGGTGAACTCGTCAAACCCTAGTTTCTGTCATATGATGTAATCATTCGATTCAAGTCCGATGTGAAAACCTAAATAGAAACTCTTTCTATTATTTCACTCTGCCATGGCCATGGGCTTCTGGACTTGATTCTCATGATCATCATAGGGCTGCTCCTCTACCACCGAGGTAGATAGATTCCATCTTGATGCAATCCAGTTCCTACAATGAACATGCTATAGCCAACATACACCTCAGGGTTTCCGATATGGCTAGGAGACCGAGTAATGGTGTAGTCAAACTATAACACCCTCAAGGTGAACTATCGATGCACCTCAGGTCAAAGAACCAGACACACCACTGCAGCATCGAGTCAGTCATTGACGAGAAGGTAGACTTCCTAATGACTACTCGAGGTGGTCACGCTCAGTGCCCTCGTTCTCTAACGAGTACCTGTACTCTCGCTCCGGTGTCTCCACACCATAGACTCAAGACTCATCTACTAAAGAGAAGCGATTGTACACCAACCTTCTGGATCAATCACCATCCTCGTGATGATCCTATGGTCGGGAGCATTTTATGAGTTAATAATGATTATTCATGTCTTAAATTTTCAACTCTTGAAAATATGAATTATCATTACCATTAACTCAAAGGATGTATCACAGACACTAAATACACATATGTGATAGAAAATAATCCATTTTATTGATTATAGTCAAAATTATAATTTTGCCCCTAGAAGTGTATTACAAGTGTCAGCCAATTCTGGCTTCTAGGGCACATATATCTAACAATCTCCCACTTGTCCTAAAGCCAATTGGCTACAAGTCTAAGTCCCATCTTCTCAAGGTGGGCTTCGATCTTTTGTTGTCCCAATGGCTTTGTAAGTGGGTCTGCCGCATTATCTACGGAATTGACTCTCTTGACCTCGACGTAATCCTTCTCGAGGTAATCACGGATGAGGTGGTATCGCCGCTCAATGTGCTTGGATTTCTGGTGAGACCTCGGCTCCTTAGCAAGGGCTATGGCGCCATTATTGTCGCAGTATAGAGGAATGGCATCTGATGGCATTACTTTGATTTCTGCAGCAAACTTCTTGTACCAGAATGCTTCCTTCGCAGCCTCTGATGCAGCGATATATTCTGCTTCCATGGTGGAATCTGCTATCACGATTTGCTTGGAAACTCTTTCAGCTGACAGCACCACCATTGCACACAAACAGACTCCCAGATGTCGACTTTCGATCATCTACATCGGACATGAAATCCGAGTCTGTGTATCCCTGGACTTGGAGTTCTCCATTACCAAAGACCAACATCATATCCTTAGTTCTTCTCAAGTACTTAAGGATACATTTCACAGAAGTCCAGTGTTCTTCACCTGGATTTGACTGATATCTGCTTGTGACACTCACAGCATGGGCTATATCAGGTCGTGTACATAGCATGGCATACATGAGGCTCCCTATTGCAGAAGCATAAGGGATCTTGCTCATGCGTTCTATTTCCTCAGGTGTGCTAGGGCACATCTTCTTGGAAAGATGAATACCATGTCTGAAGGGTATTAATCCCCTCTTAGAGTTTTCCATACTAAACCTCTTTAGTACTTCCTCTATGTACATCTTCTGTGAAAGTCCTAGCATCCTATTCGGTCTATCCCTATAGACCTTAATTCCTAGAATAAAGGATGCTTCACCTAGGTCTTTCATGGAGAATTCCTTGGACAACCATATTTTGACTGTCGTCAACATGGGAATATCATTCCCAATAAGGAGGATGTCATCCACGTACAATACGAGGAAGACAACAGCGCTCCCACTGACCTTTTTGAAGACACATGGTTCCTCTTCATTTTTGATGAAACCAAACATTTTGATCACATCATTGAAATGAGTGTTCCAGCTCCGAGATGCTTGCTTAAGTCCATATATGGACCTTTGCAGCTTGCAAACCTTGTGATCAGTATCACTGGATGTGAAACCTAGCGGCTGTTCCATATAGATATCTTCCTCAAGATATCCATTTAAGAATGCCATTTTCACGTCCATTTGCCATATTTCATAATCGAAATAGGCTGCAACGGCAAGCAATGTGCGGATGGATTTTAGCATAGCCACTGAGGAAAGGTATCCTGATAGTCAATGCCTTCGCGTTGACTATAACCTTTTGCCACTAGTCTAGCCTTGAATGTCTCCACATTTCCATCTGCACCAATCTTTCTCTTGAAGATCCATTTACACCCAATAGGTACTATACCTTCTGGTGGATCTACCAAGGTCCAGACTTGGTTTGAGTGCATCGAGTCAATTTCTGACTGCATTGCCTCTAGCCATTTCTCGGAGTCGATATCTGATATCGCCTCGTTGTAGGTTTTGGGATCATCACCATGAGCACCATTACCTACGAGGAACATTTTCCTCTACTTCCTCTGAAATAATACCTAAGTATCTTTCAGGGGGATGGAAAACTCTTTCCGATCTACGAGGTGGAGGAGGTAGTGTTCTTATTGGCTCAACCTGATTTGGTTCCAATTGGTCCTTAGCTCGTTGTACTTGTGAGACTTTCTCATCAAGCTTAATCTGCTTTCCAATGCCGCTATCTTGAATAAACTATTTTTCAAGAAAGATGGCATGTCGACTCACAATCACATTGTGGTCTTCTGGAATGTAGAAATAGTATCCTAATGACTCTTTAGGATATCCTATGAATCGAGCTCTGAAGGACCTAAACTCTAACTTGTCCGCTTGTTGTCTTTTGACATGAGCCGGACAACCCCAAATTCTGAGATGACTCAGACTTGGTTTCTTACCATGCCATATCTCATACGGTGTGGTAGGAACGGATTTTAGAGGGAACCCTATTCAGTAGATAAATTGAAGTTAACAATGAGTGTCCCCAAAGAAAATCAGGGAAGGTCTGTGAAGCTCATCATGGATCGAACCATATCCAATAGAGTCCGATTTCTCCATTCTGAAACTCCGTTGAGTTGAGGTGTTCCTGGTGGAGTCCATTGAGAGACTATGCCATTTTTCTTGAGATAGTCTAGGAATTTCCGGCTAAGGTATTCACCTCCTCGATCTGATCGAAGAACCTTAATGGGTTTTTCAGTTTGTTTTTCTACTTCATGTCTGAATTCTTTGAACTTTTCAAAAGCTTCAGACTTGTGTCTCATAAGATACACATACCCATACCTAGACAGATCATCGGTAAAGGTAATGAAGTAGACAAAATTGCCTCTAGCCGGCACATCAAATGGGCCGCACACATCAGTATGTACTAGGGCAAGGAGATCTGTGGCCCTTTCCCCATGTCCTACAAAAGGGAGTTTAGTCATTTTGCCTTGAAGACAAGATTCACAAGTTGGATATGACTCGAAAGTCAATGGACTCAATAGCCCATTTTTCTCCAATTTGTTGATCCTATCTTCTGCTATATGACCTAATCTCAGGTGCCATAGATATCTATCATTTGGACTATCCCTAGGTCGTTTGGCATTCACATTTTGCTCGATAGTTAGAATAGGTACATCAATATGTAGCTGATAAAGATCGTTAATAAGGAAACCATTTGCAATTTTATTTCTTTCATAAAGAATGTTACAATGGTCCTTAAAGAAGGTAATCACATAGCCTTCTAGTGCTAAGCATGAAACAGAAATCAAATTCCTGCTAGCTGCAGGCACATAATAACAGTCTTTCAAAACTAAGTCTAAACCAGATGGTAATCGAAGAGGGTATGTTTCACCACGGCTACTGCAGCAACTCTTGCTCCATTACCGATGCGTAGGATCATGTCTCCATCCCTCAGCCTCCTGCTATCCTCAAGACCCTGCATGGAAGTGCACAGATGAGCACTAGAACCAGAGTCAAGCACCCAACTGGATGCAGAAGAAACCATAAGGTTAGACTCAATAACGAGCATACCTCCAGAAGGACCTTCCTTCTTGTTCTTTCCAGGTTCAGTTGTTCGCTGTTGCAATGGTTTTCTTTGCACCTTCTTCTTCTTTGTCCTTCCACCTTTGCTTTTTCACAGACTTCTTTTCCATAAGACTTTCTTTTGGAAGAAGTCCATTCCATAGCAAGAACTGAGCCTTTAGAACCTTTCATAGAAAGCTCAGCGGTAACCAGCATATTCATTAATTCGGCCAAGGAATTTTGAAGTTTATGCATGTGGTAATTCATGATGAATTGCCCATATGCATCAGTCAAGGATTGCAGAATAATATCATTCTGCAGATCCAAGTCTAACTTCACACCGAGCTTCTCAAGCTCTTCCATGTCCTTGATCATTCATCAGACAGTGATCTTGGACTGACTGCCCATCATGCATCTTAGCCTTAAAAAGTCATTTTCGTGACTTGATATTTGGCTGCGCGACTCTGTTCACCAAACATCTCCTTGCAGGTGAGCCAACATTTGGCGAGCAGTCCGATATCTTCATGTTGGCGCTGGAGCTCATCAGACATCGAGCCCAACATGTAATATCTGGCCTTATTATCTTCGTCTATCCATTTTTTCAGAGATGCTCTCTGTTCAGTGGATGGACGGGCTGGTAAGGTGGGAGGGTCCTGGTCCAAATACATGGGTTAACTTCTCGAAACCCAAAAATGATTTTGTAGTTCCTGAGCCAATCTTTATAATTGGGTCCGGTCAGTCTATGTGTGTCCTAGGATACGTGCTAATGGGTTGGACGCAGACATTTTTTCCTGTAGAGAGTCAAAGATTCTAGTTAGATACTGTAATTATGACTTGACCAATTTGTTTAGAGATTTTATTTTTAAACAAATTAGCTCCCACTATTTTCTCGGATCCCTACACTTTCCTCTGTAGAGATGCAAAAATCTCCACGATTATTATGATTTCTAGTGGGTGGTGCGGTCTCACCAACTGACTCATCACCTCACCTAACAGTTATTGGTGATGGGTTAGCCAATGAGTGAACAACTCTTGTTCAATGATTCTCTAATCATGGTGCACCCAAACTTGGTCTCTAATTCATGAATCTCACCGTATCCGGAATATTGATCCACTCCTTAGTTAAGTCAGACCCACCATTTGCACAGACTGGATTTCCTAATTGAGTCTCTCACCGTATCCAAAATATTGAGCCCAACTCATCCTCCAGCCCATAGCATCCAATGCCTAATAGACATGGTTGCATCTTTTCGGTGCAACTGAGCCACTGTATCCAGTCGAGAACAATCAACCCCGGAGAAGGGCCCGCACATCTACAATGGTGGAAGACCTCAGACTTAATCTTTTCTTAGGGAAGAATTGATTCAGGTCTCATTAAACTAGACTTGTCATAGTCATAACAATTATGACTAACCTAGTGGCATGGGTTAGCTCGGATTATTGACCACCTCAAATCAGAACTGAGTCAACAGATATGGCCAGGTAAGTGAGACCGGTGGAAGGGAATATGCCATTAACTCGTACAAGAATGCATTCAGGTCGAGTAGCTTCCAATTAAAAACCAGTCGGATCGTATGTGCCAAACTTACCTTAGACACCAAATTGTTGAGCCAGAACCAATTGGGTTAGCCTACAATCCAGACTCTAACCTCTGAGCCTAATTAGGTCTTGCTTGATCGTGACTCGATCTTGACCCAGACTTAATCCTATTAGGCTGGTCAATTTAAGCATTGTTGATCCCATCTAACCAACTCTTGATTCGGTTTGATCAACCGCTTAGACCTAATTGAGCTACCCAAGCCCGAACCCAGTATTATGAATATGTCTTAGATCTAAAATTCTCAATTTTAGACCTAATTAATATTTCATAATCTTAATTCTTAATTAAGTAGGGTTCATAAACAAAATATGCACAATAAATCCTAGGGTTTCAGGATCTAGGGTTTTGCAGAAAGTAAGTTTTGGATTTCTGATTAAGGACGAACATGCGCAGCACCCCTACACATCATAAGAACACCCCATCGAATGGGAAGGAGAGGGCCTTTAAACCCTTCTTCATTCTTATGACCGGACGGCCAAGAGGAACGCCTTAATCAGGAACATGTAATACTACAAAATAGTTTCAGATCTATATCATATATCTCATATACAAATTAGATCTAATCATGGCATATTTTGCATACATCTCATGTATCGAATCATGCATATTTTTCAGATCTAAATTATCTCATAATAATCTAAAAAATTAGATTTAAATTGATCTTATCAAAATAAATTCTAATCTAGACAACTATGTAGAACTATTCTACAACTAGTCTAGACATGCATCAATCATATCTCATATGATGTTTAAAATTAAATAATTTTTATTTACTATTTTTTAGATGTTATTATAATAATTATAATATCAAAAAATAGTAAATAAATAGATCTAAAATATGATTTAATCAAATTAAATTATAAACATGCAAGACTATTCTATAGAACTATTCTATTTTAGAACTAGTCATGCATATTTTCTAATCTTAGATCCAAATCATTTAATTTTAATTTTTTCTAATTTTAGATCTGATCACATCTCATGTGACATCTAAAATCACTTATTTTTTAATTAAAATAAATTTAAAATTAGATCTAAACACTTTAGAACCTTGGCTCTGATACCAGTTGAAGGAAAATCCTGATTTCCCAGATCAGGTTCGTTCAGATCTGATCGGATCAAGAGATATATTTCAAAATTTTTTTTTCTTTAATCCAAATTAGATCTGAGATATTTTAAATCTAATTTTTATTTTTTTAATAATTAAAATAAAATATAAATAAATTAAATTAGATTTAATTTACCTTGATGTAGGATAATCCTATTACCCGTTGATGATCCTGTAAGCAGCGGAAGGTTCTGAATCTAGCCATGCAAGTGCCTAGCCTCTACCGATATTCACTTGGGCTAGATCTGGAGATCCTCTTCATCTCTATCATGTCTCTAAAAATTAGATCTGAATCTGATTTGGAGGATCTTTAAAATAGCTTTCGAAGATCAATAGTTGTCCTTTGCAGCAGCGCAGCCTTCTAGCTTTCTGACACCTTTCTCTATCCTAGATTGCACCAACTGAGATCCCAAACTTCTTTAGGCATGGAGAGGAGAGGGAGAAGATGAACTTAGCATGGAGGAGAAAGAGAGAGGTAGCCTTGGGGCATACAGAATTATTCTCTTATTTGAGTTGGGCGTAGGGTCTTATTTATAGACTATGCATTATCCAACTCCTCTTCATCCCAACCAATCACAATCCTTTGTGAAATCAGATCTAAATCTGATTGGTGAGAATAGAGTCCTTTGGATTCATCTTTAGATGGTGCCTAAGACCAATCAAAGTTGGTTCTTAGGAGGAGTCTAATCAGAATCCAATAAGGAGATGGAGTCCCTATCCAACAAGGATTCCTGGGCGCCTCAGGCTTGCACGCACGCCACCCTTGGCGTGTGCCCTCCTCCTTGCTAGTTTCTAGTAGAAGGACAAGCCCCACAAGCTCTTCAATAGGTGCATGACACGTGGACAGAAGTCAAAGTATCAATGGTCAACATTTGACCAGTCAAAGATCAACTTTTGACCAAAGTCAAAGGATGAGAAATGGTAGATGACCAAAAATGGCAGGTATTATCTTACAAAATAAGACAATCCTTTTCTGACCTGGACAGACTCCAATCAGACCATGTGAAGGCCTCTGATCGAGCACAAACTCCTTTGGCTCAGTCAGGACAACTATTTATGATAGTAAAAGAAGAACGTTAGGTTCAATCGAGTGCTAGCATGATTTTCTTGAACCTAATTGAATCTCATTCAGATCAATTGAACTAGATCAGTTCAATTGATGATCACCAGATTCAAACCCTTGTTTGTGTGACCCAGTTAGGTTCAGTTCTGTATGGTAATGGGATATGTCATGATCTCTATCATCGACATCATCGAAACTCCTTTCGATGGATCAGAACTCTTCTGATTCGAACAGCTAGAATGATCGATCATCTAAATCATTCTAATTGCTCCCAAAATCCACCAGTGACACCTAGCAGTATATGGTGGCAACCCATCAGAGCTGAATATGAACCTCTTGGTGCAGCTACCTGTGTGATTAAGTTCTTCTATCTTGAGCCCCGATCAGATTAGGGTTAAGGTGAACTCGTCAAACCCTAGTTTCTATCATATGATGTAATCATTCGATTCAAGTCCTGATGTGAAAATCTAAATAGAAACTCTTTCTATTATTTCACTCTGCCATGGCCATGGGCTTCTGGACTTGATTCTTATGATCATCATAGGGCTGCTCCTCTACCACCGAGGTAGATAGATTCCATCTTGATGCAATCCAGTTCCTACAATGAACATGCTATAGCCAACATACACCTCAGGAATTTTGAATGGCTAGGAGATCGAGTTATGGTGTAGTCAAACTATAACACCCTCAAGGTGAACTGTCGATGCACCTCAGGTCAAAGAACCAGACACACTACTGCAGCATCGAGTCAGTCATTGATGAGAAGGTAGACTTCCTAATGACTACTCGAGGTGGTCACGCTCAGTGCCCTCATTCTCTAATGAGTACCTATACTCTCACTTCGATGTCTCCACACCATAGACTCAAGACTCATCTACTAAAGAGAAGCGATTGTACACCAACCTTCCGAATCAATCACCATTCTCGTGATGATCCTATGGTCGAGAGCATTTTATGAGTTAATAATGATTATTCATGTCTTAAATTTTCAACTCTTGAAAATATGAATTATCATTACCATTAACTCAAAGGATGTATCACAGACACTAAATACACATATGTGATAGAAAATAACCTATTTTATTGATTATAGTTAAAATTATAATTTTGGCCCTAGAAGTGTATTACAAGTGTCAGCCAATTCTGGCTTTTAGGGCACATATATCTGACACATTGAAGTGGCTAACGTAGGCTCGGATAGATTTTTCTTTCTTCTGCTTTATGTTGATGAGGGAGTTTAAACCTTATCTTGGATGTCGACTGCTTATGAAAGAAGCCACAAACTAATATTTCATTTGGTCGAAAAAGAAGATCATACCCGACCTAAGGCTCAAGTACCAGTTTCTTACTGCTTCCTTCAGGATAGATAAGAAAGCTCAATATAGAATGACATTCGGTGTGCCATAGAGTAGCATCATCGTCTGAAAGGATTTAAGATGGTCGACTGGATCGAAAGTTCCATCGTAACACTCGAATTTGGAAAGCTTGAAGTTTGGCAAGATGGGCTCCTGCATGATTTTGGTGAAAAATAAGGATTGGTGCAGATGTCATCATGGTGGACCGAGGTGGCATGGCGGAGCTCCTCAATCTGTCAGTTCATGTCATGCAGCTTTTGGTCAAGAGTGTCATCTTGATCGTGGATCTCAGATGGCCACTGACTGTAGATTGAAAAAGTCTCCTTTGAAGAATAATCATGATCAGAGCAGGAGCTCCCTACTCTCTACTTCCCCTTCTCGAGGTTATGGGCCTGCTAATCTAGGTTGCCCTTCTTTGATTCTTGAAGTTTTGGTGGAGGTCTCTCTGGCTGGGCTACTACTAGAGGCTGCTGCATAGCTTGCACCATCTTGGTGAGCACTCGAACCTACTACATCAGCTGATTGAACTGCTCTGGATCCACCATGGCCACTGGTGGAAGAGATTGAGGTGCCGACAATGGAGTCAGGATGAGTGGATCTAGCTCGGATCTGGCAGTAGAAGTAGTAGATCGCTGGGTGGTTGTCCTCTTTGGGGATATTTCTAGAGCAAAAAAAAATTAGATGGAAGTAGATTCAAAAGATTAAGGGATGGAAGAGGCTAATAGGATCGACTGGGCACTTCTTTTAGAACAAGAGCTCAAAGATCCTTCCTCTAGCGCCAATCCTATTGGTGAAAAAATTTATGAGGATGCTGAAGGTAGTTGGAGTTGGGAAGGCAAGGCCATTGATGGGACATGCAAAATAAAATCCAAACTAGAGGTGGATAGACCCGACAGGACCCTCCAATGCTCAAGTTAGTTCTCTGGCCAATTAGAATGGAGTGCTTAGGAGAACAATAAAGCAGAGTAATGGGGGGAAGGAGAGCTTGGAAAAAAAGTATTTGGAGAATCTTTTTTATAGACAGAGCATATAACAAACTGATGGTGACAGCCATAACCATCCAGTAGTGGGCTGCTCAAGCCAGATGAAGTTTGTTATGGAGGATGGGTTGTCATTTGTCATGACTTGCAGGTGGTGGAGATCCATTAGTTGGGGTTCGATCGTTGGTTGAAGACTTTAGTATATGCAGTGAACTTATAGCTGGCTAAGGTCTATTGGGGCAATGTCTAGTAGCTTTAGAGAGCTCAAAAGCCTCCTAGGTCTTGTGTAGGTAGGTGTCTCTTAAATTAAAATTTGAAGTACCATGCCCCACTCTTTACGGAGCAATTGTCATGAATCGGTGGTTTGACAAGGTCCTTTTAGATGGCCTCAGCTAATAGGCATAACATGGGCCAAGTGGGTCCATGACTGGCTAGGAGAAACTCATCCTAAAACATATTCGAATGAAAGATCTTCGGCTGAATGAAGCATGACTAGGGGGAGCGCATTTGGAAAAAGTCCACCTGGAAGGAGCGTGACTAGGAGAGTTCATTCAGAAGGAGCACTACTGAAGGAGTCAATTTGGAAGGAAAGCTGTTGAAGGAGTCCGTTTGGAAAGAGCATTATTGAAGGAGTCCATCCGGATGGAGCACTACTGAAGAAGTCTATTTGGAAGGAGTGCTGCAAAAGAAGTCCATCTGGAAGGAAAGCTGCCAAAGGAGTTCACCATTTATAATATGGGACCTCATCCATCTTTGAAATTCATCATCGATTAAGATCGAAAAAGCTAGGATTTGGCCCTATCAGTCATTCCTAGTCAAAAAGTAGGATTAGCAAAACAACAGTTCTCCTTTACTATCCTAGATCGTCTATTCAGACTCCAATATACTCTTGGCAAGTCCTACAATATGGACTATGTTAGTAAGAAGATCGATAAATTTCCATAGGATGGAGGTCGGCAGCCAAGAACTTTGGTGGGAGTTATTTTATCCCCAACATAAACTATCTAAAACTACACGTCTCCTGATGCACATTCTTAAAGTTCTTAAGCAATTATACTTATGCTTTTATAAAATATACTTAATATGGATGATTCATATACATGGAGTTTAGGTTTTGCAATCACCACCATACAAATGATTAACATGGTAGTAAAGATCATTTTTCAAAAAATTATCTTTTAATTGGATGTCATTTGGCCTTTTGATCACTCATTTTTATTTAATGGTCTAAATTATCCTGTACTAAATTGACTATCATAATTATATCCAATTGAAGTGAATTGTTGATAGTATAGTATAAATATTATAGAGATTATCATTATAAATTTTCAAACCCATCAATGGTTTCTATCTATCAGATCATCATATGATTATTTGTGACCATTGAAATTAATTTTTTATCGATCTACGTAACTAGAGCTACCAGATCGAGGTGTATTTTGTAACGGTGCTTGCATGATAACTGCTTAAATAATGTACGATGAAGGTAGACTTTAAATTATAAAATTATATAATATTTAAAAAAAAATAATTTTTTTAAAAAAATATTAATTTTTTAAAAATTATAAAAAAAATAAACTTCTTTTGCTTGCAGGCGAGCTAATGGTGCACGCGCTCGGACGCCTTGACCCTATCGCATCGACCATGCATGGTGTATTTTTGTCCTTTTTTTTATTTTTAAAGTAGTCCATTTTTTTTTATTTAAAACTTTGCTCGACCTATTTGTGTTGAAGTATTAGCAGTGGAAACTTTCCATTCAATTATTTACGATGAAAATCTCTCATTGCTAATAATCCATCTTTTTATTTTTTAAAAATAATTTATTAATGGTAGCTTATTTATGATGGAAACTTTTCATCATAAATAATGATTATTAGCGATGGAAAATAAATTTCTATTGCTAATAATCTATTATTTATGATGAAAATATTCCATCGCTAATAATTTATCTTTTTATTTCTTAAAAATTATTTATTAACGATAGTTTATTAGCGATGGATACTTTCTATCATAAATAATAGATTATTAGAGATGGAAAATGAATTTTCATTGCTAATAATTTGATATTTATGATAAAAATTTTCATTGCTAATAATCTAAATTTTTATTTTTTAAAAATTATTTATTATTGGTAGCTTATTAGAGATGAAAATTTTTCATCATAAATGATCGATCATTTGCCATAGCAATTTTTTTGTTGCAAATGATCCTTATTTATGATAAAAAGTTTTCATCACTAATATTCCATCTTTTTATTTTTTAAAATTACTTATTAATGGTAGCTTATTAGTGATGGAAACTTTCCATCGCAAATAATATATCATTTGTGATGGAAATTTTTTTCCATCGTAACTAATTTAATTTTCATTGCAAATTATAGATTAGTTGTGATGAAAAAATTTTTCCATCACAAATAATAATATTTTACAATGGAATTTTTTATTGTTGCTAATAAGCTTATTTGCAATGAAATTTTTTTCATCATAAATAAATCCATCGCAAAAGATCTATTTTGTTATAGTGAACCCTGAAGCCCAAAAATGCTCTCACGCCCCTCTCTCTTCAATTTTTTCCCATGAAATAAATTTTTATGGATAAAAGGGACTCTCTCCTGCCATACACCCACTCTCAAACTACTTTTAAATGGGTGAGCAAAGAGGTAAAAAAATAAAAAGGTGGCATGAGTGGAATGTGAGAGTGCAAGAGAACCTTTCTCTCTCACAAGAATTTCTCTCACCCAAAGATGATCACCCTTCACTATCTTTTTCTCTCTAAGAAACCCTCTATGCCCCTCTTAGACACCACATGCACTCCCATGCATGCCCACAAAAAATACTATTTTAAATGGGTGACTTTCAATGGCTTTTGTGTGTGGATCAGATAAAGAGATGGAGGTTGAGAGGATTTAACCATCCACATGAATTCAAAATTCAAGGGGATTTTTATCCATTTCCACTTCCACACCAAGTGGATGACGAGCAGAAGGATTCTCCTTCTATGCCCACTCCGAAATTTTTCCATGAAAAAGTGCAATAAAACAATAAGAGGCATGGGGAATGGATAAGGTTAGATTGGTTTCAACCTACAACCACTTACCTTTGAATTCAAAATTCAAGACAAATCATCCGAATCCAACTTTTGGACCAAGTCAAAGGGAGATAAGAGAGGAGCTGCACATCTCTTTCTAGTGTGGGAAACTATTATGTGAAATCATAATTTGTGTGAAGAATGGCTTGGGTCAAAGCAGAGGGAGAAAAGGATTTGAAATTCAAACTTCATTTGACTTAGTCCAAATTGATTTCAACCAAATCAAATAATCTAAATCCAAATAGACCATGTTAAATCTAACCAAATTAGGCTTAACCCAATCTAATAAAATTTTAATTAAATTATAAATTAATTAGATCCAGGTTCTGATCAAATTAGGATCGAATCTCCCATAGCGATTAGGTTATCACATAATCTAATCAGGTCAAGCCCAATCGAATCAAACTCAATCAGATTTGATCGAATCCTCATCGGTTAATCAAATTTAGCTAATCAGCAATCTAATTACTAATAGATCCTCTAATAATACATACAGTCTCAATCGAATGGGTGTCTAGACAATAGAGTCCCATCAGCATGAAATTCTTGATCGAAAAGTCCCAAACCAATTAGACTCATGAACCCAGTATCTCAAACAAATAAAACATGCAATCACAGCATTTCAAACTAGTAGGACTCTTAATCAGAGAGTCCCAGACAAGTAGGATGTGGAATCCTAGTCTAGTAGAACTCTTGATCATAAAGTCCTAGTCCAGTAGAACTCTTGACCATAGAGTTTCAGACCATTAGGACTCTTAATTAGCCATTAGATCAGACAAAAACTTCTATTATGTGTGACCCTATAAGTTCAAACCATAAGCTGATGGCATAGGAATTAATTTTCTATACCAATCGATGTGACCATCTAGCAATGGTATCCGATGTCCGGATAGATCGAATAGTCGCAACGTAACATCGATGAACCTATGGCATGTGGTTATCGTATAATTTATTTTTTTGACTTTAATGCTCAAAAGATGATCTAGGATTTAACTGTCAATCCTAAAAAATCATCTATAGTTTATTTCAAAATTTAGTGTCCATCGAATGGACCACCTCGACCGAGGTTTTAATAAACTGAAATACAATGATACACTTGCTCCAACACTTGGAGGGGTCGATCACATCTTGATTCACACACCGATTTTATAAGTACTTGACTGTATCCAGTAGCCTTCCATCACTGAATTAGAAAGTCAGATAGTTCAGTACCTAAGTACAGTGAGTTGCTTGCAAGCCATTATGATGATTTCAGATCTAAGGGATACTTATACCCATATCCTTCATGAACAACTCTTGACAGTAGAGAGTTCTTCAGTTGGGTCACGTTTCATGAAATACACTCTTACACTTCACCTACATGCCATATCAGTACTTCATACTCTTTGGTTAAGAGGACAATGAATGTATATGGCACACAACGACCTACACTCAATACATTATCGTCCTAGGTAACAACGTATCATTTGGTCGCAAACAAGTTTAACGACTAAATAATAAATCCTTCTTTGTCGTATCTAAATAGTCTTAAGAACTTCATCACAGAAGAGTTTACTACAAAAAGATGCATAAAAATGATGAAAAGCCAGAATAATTATTTTATTTATTAAAAATTTAAGTATATTTTTTTAATTAGCTCAACCATCTATAACCTAGATGATTGGCTTTAGGATACAATTTGCAATATTTACTTCCTAATCATGTATACAAATTAAACAAAGCCCTTTACGGACTTAATCAAGCACCTAGAGTTTGGTATGAGAAGCTAAGTAAATTTTTATTACAAAATAAATTTACTAAAGGTTGTGTAGACACTACATTATTTTTGAAAAAGGAAAATAGTGACCTTCTTGTAGTTCAAATTTATGATGATGATATCATATTTGGAGCTACTAATGATGATCTTTGTCAAGATTTTGCTAGGTTAATGCAAGGTGAATTTGAAATGGGCATGATGGAGGAGCTGACCTTCTTTCTAAAGCTTCAAATTAAATAATCAAAGGAAGGTATCTTCATCAACCAAATCAAGTACGTTAAGAAAATGCTAAAGAAGCTTGGTATGGAGAATGAAAAGGAGATTGGTACTCCAATGAGCCCCTAATGGAGAATGAAAAGGAGATTGGTACTCCAATGAGCCCCTCATGCAAACTTGACAAAGATGAAAATGGCAAGAATGTAAATGAAAAACTCTACAAAGATATAATAGATTCGTTGCTTTATTTAACTATAAGTAGACCTGATATTTTGTTTAGTATTTACACGTATGCTAGATTCCAATCAAATCCTAAAGAATCTCACTTATTAGATGTTAAGAGAATTTTTAGATATTAATTAATACAAATAACTTAGGATTATGGTACTCAAAATAATCCTCTATTAAATTAATAGGATACTCTAATGTTGATTATGGAGGATGTAGAATAGATAGAAAAGTACCAGTGGCACTTGCCAATATTTTGAGTTGAACTTAATTTTATGGTATAGCAAGAAGCAAAACTCGATAGCATTGTCAACGACTGAGGCCAAATATGTTATTGCGGGGGGTTGCTATGCACAAATACTTTAGATTAAATAACAACTAGAAGATTTTAGAATTAAACAAAAGAATATTTTCATTAGGTGTGATAATACTAGTGCCATAAATTTAATCAAAAATTCTATTCAATACTCTAGAACTAAGCATATTAAAATTAGACATTATTTCATTAGAGATCATATTCAAAATAAAAATGTTATGCTTGAATTTATCTCAACTGAAAATCAACTTGCTGATATTTTTACAAAATCTCTAAATAAAGATAGATTTTCAAAAATTAGAGGTAAACTTGGAATTTGTGATCCACTCTAAGTTTGTTTATTCTTGTATTTATTGATTAGTATTATGTCTCTTCTTGCCATCCTTAACGCCCTTATTTCCATTAAGTGAAATCAGCAAAATTCAGTTAGAAATTTCATCCTATCTAAAATTCTATTCCTATTCTCGAGACGTCTCAACTTATATTCGAGATATCTCGATTGAAATCCATGACATCTCACCTTAAACTCAAGACTCCTCAATTTTTCAAGACTTCATCCTTTTGTGTTGAGACATCTAGAAAATCATAGGCCCCTCCTTTTTGGTGGACTTCCATAAAGCCCTCCATCTCATTCCTCTTTATCATTCACCAAGACCTCTCACTCAAAACTCTCTTGAGTTCCCTCCAACTCCTTCAAATCCCTTGTATCACTATTCCATTACACTTTTCACTTGAATATGAGAATCTAATGGCTCTGAAAAGAAAATCCACCATCAAGCAGAGACCGTCCATCACTCCATCAGCTAAAAATAGGGCAAAGAGGTAGTGGGATAGCACCCAAGCTTCGCTAGCAGCTCATTCCTCTTGTTCTCGCTTGTTTGTCACCACCAAGAGTGTTCTTACTAGATAGAAGGTGGTCTTTGGCTTCTTGGATTGAGAAAATTTCCATATTGGAACATGGTTATGGCAACAAGGTTGGAAAAAACTCTGTTCACTTGAGGTCAAAGTCTACCCAGACCTAATCAAAGAATTTTTTGATGACATCATGTTTGAGGGAGAGTCTAGAGTCAAATCTTTGGTAAAAGGCATTCACATAGCCTTCGATGAAAGGAGATTAGGGCATCTATTAGAAGTACTGAGGTTTGGGATCTATTACTTAAATATAACTAACAATGTTGAAGCCTTAAAGTGTGTTTTAGAAAGGGATGATGTAAATGAGATTGAACAATTAGTATCAAATCAACTTTCTATAGAAATAAGGCTACTGCATAATATAGTTAGTCACATAATTTTTCCCAAAGTTGGAAGACATGACTAGATAGGAAAGAGAGAGGTTGCAGTTATGTTTCACTTAATTAAAGAAAATCCTTTGAACTTTTCCTTCCTAATGCTTCAATAATTAAAAGGTACAGCAAACAAATGCAAGGCATGTCTCCCCTATGGAATGATTTTCATCCTGATCTTTCACGATTTTCAGATAAATTTGGAAGGTGATAATTTCAAGGGACTGGCTCACATTGACTATCTGAATAAAGGGACTTAGCATAGAATGAAATTTATTAAAAAGGGAGATAGGTGGGTCAGATCAGATGAGGATGTGATTGCTAGAGATGAACCTGAGGAACAAAATCCTCCTTCTCCTCCATCTTCTTCTTTTGCTGCTGGTCCATCATTCACTGCCCCTAGATCCCCACACACACCTCATGTTCATCAAAGCTAGATACCTATTCTGCATTCTGACTTTAGCACGGATAGATTGGTAGAATAAGTTAGGGAGCAGATTGTAGAAAAGGTATCAACAAAAATGACTAAACTGCTCTCTAGATTGAAACATCAAGTTCTGGTAAGCATTGAAGAGCAAAGAATTTCTATTGAAAGGTAGATCGAGTTGCTGAGTTAGTAGATCAGCAACTTACCTCGAAGATTAGAAATTTTGGAGAAAAAGTAGCATGGGTCATCAGCACAAGTGGAACTTTCGATGTCTGAGACTGCCAAGGTTGTCAGGAGAGTGGAAGAAAATATTATCACTTAGTGTACCGGTGCAGAAGTGATCATCACCTCTCTTTGACAAATTTTGGATCATCATGGAAACCTTGGATCTTTGACTCCATCTTCCTCTCAACCACCCCCCCCTCTCCTAGACAAGCCCCTCATCTTTCATTCTCTAGACCTCGTTCAGATTCCAAACCCATTATAGAATTTCTTTTTGATGAAGACTAGGTCAAGTTTTCTTCTATCTTTGTATTGAATTTTGGTTAATTTTGTAGTATATTGATGGATGTCTCTTTTTGTAAATCAATATACACTTTTATTGATGTAATTTCTCCTTTTTGCAATGAATTAAATCTTTCTTAGAAACATACTTCTCCTTTTGCAATGAATATTTCATTATCTTTTGCATTTATGTATGTGATTTTGATGCTGACAAAAATGGGGAGAAAATGTATGTTTGTCCATCTTAATTGAAAATAAAAAAAATGTATAACAGTGCAACAAGAAAGGAATATTTAACATCCAAATAGGTAAACTTACATATTCAAATTAAAAGAGCTTATTTTAAGGGGGAGCATTGATAATATATTGAAAATTTGAGCACTTGAAAATTGAGTAGTTATTTTACACATGAATCACTCCTTGTATTTAATATATATGTTGCATATATTGCTTACATTTTTTTTAGAGTGCTTAATGTTTTGTCATCACCAAAAGGGCGAGATTGTTGACTACTTAAGTGATTTTGATGATGACCAAACATTAAAGCATATGATTATTAATAAATTTTATTTTAAGTGTTCCAATGTTCAGAAGAAAGAGAGCTCTTTGATCAAAACAAGGAAGAAATCAAATGCAATTCAAGTCAAGCTCAAAAGATCTTGTTTTGTATCAATTTTCCATAAAATTGTCTTTGGAACAATTTCGAGCCTTCTCTAAGAATTTTCGAGAAGTATCCAGGCTGATGGCACATTGACTCTATGCTTTAGCACAGTTTTGAGAGGACTTAAGATGAGCTCAAGTCATCTCCATCTCAGATAATAGAAATATTATTTTCATGCACTGAGAACGAAATGACTCGAAGAATTTTTGAGAGGCCTCAAAGTTGCAGCGAGATGTCTCCATCAAAATCGAGATGACTCAATTTCGAAGGCCAAATTTTTTCAGCAAGCTAACTTTTAGGCACCTGAGAATGAGACGTCTCATGGTCAAACTAAGAGGACTCAATGTCAAATGAGACATCTCGAGATAAACCAAGAAATCTGGAAGCATGGTGACAGCCTTCAATGGATAGATATTGAATCCATTTTTTTCATCTCCAATTACTAGTTCTCATCTCCAACGGTCAGATTCAGGCTTTTCTAGATACTAATCATTTGAAGCTTGGTGGGAATGGTCAGGATATAAAAAGGAAGCAAAGTGATTCATTTCATAGCTAAAGAAAAAGAGAGAAAGTTAGAACACCTAGTTTTTTACGTAAGCAGACCTTCTTCCATCAAAGTTTCTCTCAAGCATTAAAGTGACCTCAAGAGCATTAACTCCCAATATTTATGAAGGCATTCATCAAGCTTCATTGACAACATCTTACATCATTTAAGGAGCATCCTATGTTGTAAAATTGTGATTTCCTTTCTTTGTGTTTTAGGTCTCAGCAGGGGCTGAAACCAAGGGATTAGGTTAATTCACCCCTTTAATTGGATTGTATTATTTTATTTAAGGCTTGTAAAGGTTGTGGTTGGTGAACCAAAGAGAAAACCAATTGGAATTTGGGATAATGAGCTCAAAAAAACCATCAGGTTGTAATCTTGAGGGATTATAGTAGAATTTCTAAGAGTATAGCTTAGGGAGTGGTTGTAGATGTTGGGTGTGCACTGAACTACTATAAAAGCTTTTGTTTGTGTGTGTGCTACACAACTATTTTAAGTTTTTTAAAATCTAATTCACCCCCTTCCTCTTGGGTTGTCTAGTTGTGCAGTAGTACAGTCCCACCAATTGGCTCACCACCTTACCTAATAGTTATTGGTGATGGATCAATCGAGGAGTGGACAACTCTTATCTAATATTTCTTTAAACATGATGCACCCTAACTTAGTCTCTAATTCATGAAGCTCATCATGTCCAAAATATTGCTTCACTCCTTAGTTAAGCTAGATCCACCTTTTGCATGATCTGGATTCCTGATTGGGACCCTCACCATATTCAAAATATTGAGTCCAACCCATCCTCCAATCCATAGCATCGCATGTCTAATAGATTTGATTGCGTCTTCCTATGCAACGAACTACTGTATCAGCTAAAACTAACACTAGCTAAGCAAAATACCGCATCTCACAAATAATGAAACTAAGACCTATGACTAATATTTTCTTAGGAAATTGATTTAGGTCTCTTAGACTTAGACTTGACTTAGTCATAATATTTATAACTAACCTAGTGGCATGGTTTAGCTCAAATCATTAGCCACCTCAAACCAAAACTGGATCAACTCAAATGGCTAGGTAAGTGAGATCGATGGAAGGGATATGCCATTAACTCATCGTAAATACATTCAGATCAAGTAGCTCTTAATTAAGAACTAGTTGATCGTATCTACCAAACTTACTTTAGATACCAAATTATCGAACTAGAATCGATCAGATTAGCCTACAATCCAAGGCTTGAACCATGGAGCCAAATTAGGTTTTAAAGTGGTCAACCATATATGACTATGAGTCAACCTTGACCAAGACTTACAACTATTGGGCTGGTCAAAACTAAGCACTTTTGATCCCACCTAACCAACTCTTAATTTGGTTTGATCAACTGCTTGATTTAATTAAGCTATCCATACCCAAACCCATGTTTTATGAAGGTATCTTAGATCTAAAAATTCATAATTTTTAGACCTAATTGATTTCATAAACTTAATTTTTAATTAAGTTCAAGGGTTCAATAACAAAACATGTATCAATGATTCTAGAGTTTTAGGACCTATGATCTTGCAAAAAAATAAATTTTGATTTCTGATTAAGGACAAACATGTAGCACGCCTACATGCCATAAGAGTATCCCATCGAATGAAAAGAGAGTGTTTTTAAACCCTTCTTACACTTATGACCAGACGGCCAAGGAGAATGCCTTAATAAAAAATATCAATTACACTACAAAACAATTAGATCTACAACATATAATTGTTACATTATTTAAGATCTAATACATACATGCTTCATATACATTTCATGTATAAAAATTAAATACATAAATGCATGTTTTAGAATTAATTACATTTAATGTAATATCTAAAAATAAAAATTTAAATAATCATATTATAAAAATTTTTATTCTAGACAATTCATAGCATAGATCATAAAACTAGTCTAGACATGCTTCACATATATCGCATATATGAAAATTTTTTACAGATCTCCTAATTTTAGATCTAATTATATCTAATATAACATCAGAAATCTAACATATCTGATCATAAAGGAAATAAAAATTAGATCTAAAGTACTACAAATGTAGCTATAATACAAGTTAAAGGAAAACCTTGTTTTCCTGCTATAGGATCGATCTGATTTGATCATATCTAAGATGGAATTTCAAAAATTTTTCTTCTAGATCCAATTAAATTTGAGAGTTCTTAGATCTGATTGACATGATCTGATAGCAAAAATAAAAATTAAAGTGAAATCTATAACATCTAATGTTATCTAATTGGGTAAACCTTTTATCTGCTATGATGTTCTGATGAATGATCTGAGATTCTTATCAAGCCGCACACATGCCCGGCCTCTACTGAAGTTCACTCATCATATCTAAAAGCCTTCTCCTTCTAGATTTGGTCTCAAATGATTAGATCTGGAATCGATTTGTAGAGCCTTTGACTTGATGTTCAAGGCAGCATGTTCATCTCTTGATCGGAATCTTGTTGCGTAGCCTTTGCAGGATCAGGGACTCAACTTTTGATTTTTGATTTTGCTCAACACCTTGGATGTGAAAAAGAGGAAGAAGATTAGAAAGGGGGCATGGGAGATGGAGAGAGAGGCAGGGCATCACTGTAGATTAATTGCAATGCACAAACACTAGGAATAGGTCCCTATTTATAGACTTGATTGCTACCCTGGAGTCTTAGGGCTTTAAGCAACTAGTTTGCATAAAGCATAAGGACTCCCATCAGCCTTCCATGCCCACACCTGATTTTTCCTTCATTTTGTCACACAAAATAAATGATAAATAGGCATGGAGATGAGAGGATAGAGATACGGTGGCACAAGACTCATCTCTCCCTAGAGTTTGATCCAAATCAAACTCTAAACCTCATCCACAAGGGGTGCATGCATATGGGCATCACCTCATTCTCATCAAATCCCAAGGGGCAGCATGCCCATTTCACAGTGAGATCTCAAGGCTCAGTTGGCTCAGGCGCCATGCCCATCTCCCTTTCTTTCCTGTAAAGAAGGGTTCAAAGACCTCTTATCCTGACTTCCTTGCTGGATTATAACAATCCCTGAACTCTATAGGACACAAGCCTGGCAAGCCAACAAGCACTAATCTAACACGACAAGCTCTAGTCAGATCATGACACAATCAGATAGGATTCCTGATGAGTTGCTAAATCTAATTTGACTTAGTCGAGATGAGCTAGAAGGATGATAGAAGGAGAAAATCAGGCTTACCAAATGATTTTCTTGAACCTGATTCGATCTAATCCAAATCAATTAAACTAGGTTAGCCAAATTAATGACATCTAGACCCAAACCCTTATTTGTGTGACCAGTTAAGTTCAGTTCTATATGGTAATGGTGTTAGATATATGTGCCCTAGAAGCCAAAATTGGCTGACACTTGTAATACACTTCTAGGGGCAAAATTATAATTTTGACTATAATTAATAAAATGGGTTATTTTCTATCACATCTGTGTATTTAGTGTCTGTGATACATCCTTTGAGTTAATGGTAATGATAATTCATATTTTCAAGAGTTGAAAATTTAAGACATGAATAATCATTATTAACTCATAAACAGCTCCCGACCTAAGGATCATCACGAGGATGGTGATGATCCGAAGGTGGTGTGGATCGCTTCCTTTAGTAGATGAGTCTTGAGTCTACGGTGTGGAGACACCGAAGGAGAGTAAGGTACTCGTTGAGAACGAGGGCACTGAGCGTGACCACCATCAGATAGTCATTAGAAGTCTACCTTCTCGTCAATGACTGACTCGATGCTGCAGTAGTGGTCTGGTTCTTTGACCTGAGATGCATCAGTTCACCTTGAGGGTGTTATAGTTTGACTACACCATTACTCAGTCTCCTAGCCTATGGAACCCTGAGGTGTATGTTGGCTGTGACATGTTCATTGTAGGAACTGATTGCATCAAGATGGAATCTATCTACCTCGTGGTAGAAGATAGCCCTATGATGATCATCAGAAGAACAAGTCCAGAAATCCATGCCATGGTAGAGTGAAAATAAAAGAGTTCTATTTGAATTCACATTGGACTCAAATCGAATGATACATCATATGACAGAGACTAGGGTTGACGAGTTCACCTTAACCCTAATCTGATGGGGCTCAAATAGAAGAACTGAATCACACAGGTAGCTCCACAATGGTTCGCATTCAGCCTGATGGGTTGCCACCATATACTGCTAGTGTCACTGGTGGTTTTGGGACATAATTAGAATGATTTAGATGATCGATCATTCTAGCTGTTTCGAATCAGAAGAGTTCTGATCCATCGAAAGGAGTTTCGATGATGTCTATGATAGAGATCATGACTATCCCATTACATACAAAGAATGAACCTAACGGTCACACAAACAAGGGTTTGAATCTGTGGTCATCAATTGAACTGATCTAGTTCATTGATCTGAATGAGATTCAATTAGTCAAGCAAGAGTCTAGAAGCACTCGATTGAACCAAACGTTCTTCTTTTACTATCACAAATAAGTTGTCCTGACTGAGCCAAAAAGGTTTGCTCAATCAGAGCCTTCATATGGTCTGACGTGCCAGGTCAATAGTATTTCATTTGTCATATATCAATTACGCACGGTCACCTGCCTTTGACTTTGGTCAAAATTTCCCGTTGCTGGCCAAACGTTGACCATTGATCCTTTGACTTTTGACCACAATGTCATCACCTATTGGAGAGCTTGGGGGCCTGTCCCCCTGCAAGAACCTGGCAAGGAGAAGGGCGCACGCCAAGGGTGGCATGAGCCCTGAGAGCGCCGAGTCCTGTTGAGCAAGGACTCCACCTCCTTTTGAATTCAACCAGATTTTACTAAGATCAATCCAGTTTGACTGGTCTTAGGTGCCCTCTAAGGAGAAACCAGGGCTCTTATTCCAACCAATCAGATTTAGATCTGATTTCAACAAGGGTTGTGATTGGTTGAGAGGAAGATTGGATCCACGCTAAAATAGGTCTAATAAAAAAGACCAGCTGCCTATCCCACCACTCAATAGAAACTCTAGAGACCGCCCCGCCAAAAAGCTCCTTTCCCCCTTTCTTCCACGCTCACCAAGCACCAGAACTCTGGTGGTCATCACACACAGTATAATATGCGAAAAGAAGCAAAAGAGCAATCTTGAACAGTAGAGAAAAGGAGAGAGATGAAAAATTGAAGATCCTATCAGACTCAATCCAGATCTTATTTTTGAGGTGTGAATCAGAAGAGAAAGATCTCCAGATCCAACTCGAGATGAACGTAGAGAGGCCAGTGCTGCTGGCTTAGATTCAAACCTTACCGCGCAACAGGATCATCTACAAGGTAATAGGATTACCCAAATCAGGTAAATTAAATTTGATTTATTATTCTGTTTTTATTTTATTATTAAAATAATAAGAATCAGATCTGAAATATATCAAGATCTATTGAGATCAAGAGAAAATTTTTGAAATATATCTCTTGATCTAATCAGATTGGACGAACCTGGACCGGGAAATCAGGATTTCCCTTCAGCTGGTATCAGAGCCATGGTTCTAAATTTTTAGATCTGATTTTAATTTTATTTTAATTAGAAAATAAAGTGATTTCAGATGTCACATGAGATGTGATCAGATCTAAAATTCAGAAAAATTAAAATTAAATGATTTGGATCTAAAATATGAAGATAGCATACTAGTTTATAGAATAGAATATCTATAGAATAGTTTTGCATGTCTTTGATTTAATCTGATTAAATCATATTTAGATCTCTTATTTACTTTTTTTGATTTATAAGTGTTATATAACATCTGATAAAACAGCAAATAAATTATTTAATTTTTGAATATCATATGAGATATGATTGATCATGACTAGACTAGTTTGTAGAATTATTCTACATAATTGTCAGATTAAAATTTATTTTGATTAGATCAATTTAAATCTAATTTTTTAGATTATTATGTGATAATTTAGATATCAGAAAACTCAGATTATGAACATGAGATTATGCAAAATGCCTTGATTAGATCTAAATTTGTATATAAGATATATGATATAAGGATCTATAACTGTTTTGTAGATTTACATGTTCCTGATTAAGGCGTCCTCTTGCCGTCGTCATAAGAATGAAGAAGGGTTAAAGGCCCTCTCTTCCCATTCGATGGGGTGTTCTATGACGGTAGGGTGCTGCGTGTTCGTGCCTTAATCAGAAACCCAAAACTATTCTGCAAAACCCAGATCCTGAAACCCTAGGATTTAATTGTGCATATTTTGTTTATGACCCAACTAATAAGAATAAGTTTATGAAATATTAATTTAGGTTCTAAAATTGAGAATTTAGATCTAAGGACATATTCATAATACTGTGGGTTCGGGCTTGGGTAGCTCAATTAGGTCTAAGCGGTTTGACAACCGAATCAAAGTGGTTAGAGGGGATCAACAATGCTTAAATTGACCAGCCTAATAGATTAAGTCTGGGTCAGAATCGAGTCACGATCCAAGCAAGACTAATTAGGCTCGAGGTTAGAGTCGGATTGTTGGCTAATCCAATTGGTTCTGACTCAAAATTTTGGGTCTAAGATGGTAAGTTTGCGCAACGACCGAACCCCTGGTTTTTAATTGGAAGCTACTCGACCTGAATGCATTCTTTGTGCGAGTTAACGGCATATCCTTCCACCGGTCTCACTTACCTGGCCATATCTGTTGACACAGTATCTGAGGTGGTCTAATAATCCGAGATAACCCATGCCACTAGTTAGTCATATTGTTATGCTAAGCCAAGTTCTATTTAATGAGACTGAATCAATTCTCCCTAAGAAAGATTAAGTCCGAGGTCTTCCACCATTGTAGACGTGCGGCCCTTCCGGGTTTATTGTTCTGCGAGCGGATCGTGGAAGAACAGTGCTCAGTTAGCACTCAGGGTAAGACGCAACCATGTCTATTAGGCAGTCGATCTATGGGCCTCGAGGAGTCTTGGGCTCAATATGTCCGATATTAGAACCATTAGGAACCAGCTAGTCTGCAAATTGAATGGGTCTGACTTAACTAAGAAGTGATCAAATATCCGGATACGGTTGAGATTCATGATTAGAGACCAAGTTTGGGTGCACCATGATTAGTATGACAATCTGAACAAGGTTGTTCCTCATCTAACTCCAGTCACCAATAACTCGTTAAGTGAGAGTGATGAGTCAGTTGGTGAGACCGACCACCCACTAGAAATCATCAACCGCAGAGATTTTCCATCTCTACAGAGAGGATTGTAGGGATCCGAGAAAATAGTGGAGAGCTAATTTGTTTAAAAAATAAAATTTCTAAATAAATTGTCAAGTCAAAATTACAGTATCTAAGCTAGAAATCTTTGACTCTCTACAGGAATATGTCTGCGTCAAACCCATTGGCACGTATCCTAGACACACATAGACTGACTGGACCAATTATAAAGATTGCTCAGGAACTATAAAATTGTTTTGGGTTCCTGAGAAGTAACCCATGTTTTGGAGCCAAGGACCCTCCCACATTTACCAGCCCATCCATCTGTTGAACAGAGAGCGTCTCTGGAAAAATGGATTGACGAAGACAATAAGGCCAGATACACACGTATGTAGTGCTCGATGTCTTGAGCTCCAAGCGCCAACAAAGAATATCGGAGACTGCTCGCCAAATGTTTGGCTCACCTACAGGAGATGTTTGGTGAACAGAGTCGTCAGCCAAATATCAAGTCACAAAATGCTTTTTAAGCTCAGATCATGTTGGCAGC
>QRFJ01001418.1:178087-219689 GCA_006176705.1 Cocos nucifera
GCTGGCGTTCGGGCTTGGGTAGCTCAATTAGGTCTAAGCGGTTGATCAAAACCGAATCAAGAGTTGGTTAGAGGGGATCAACAATGCTTAAATTGACCAGCCTAATAGGATTAAGTCTGGGTCAAATCGAGTCACGATCAAGCAAGGACTAATTAGGCTCAGAGGTTAGATCTGGGTGTAGGCTAATCCAAATGGTTCTGACTCAACAATTTGGTGTCTAAGGTAAGTTTGGCACAGAACGACCGACTGGTTTTTAATTGGAAGCTACTCGACCTGAATGCATTCTTGTGCGAGTTAACGGCATATTCCTTCCACCGGTCTCACTTACCTGGCCATATCTGTTGACACAGTTCTGATCTGAGGTGGTCAATAATCCGATGAACCCATGCCACTAGTTAGTCATAATTGTTATGACTAAGCCAATCTAGTTTAATGAGACTGAATCAATTCTCCCTAAGAAAAGATTAAGTCCGAGGTCTTCCACCATTGTAGGACGTGCGGCCCTTCCCGGGGTGATTGTTCTCGGCTGGATACAGTGGCTCAGTTGCATCGGAAGACGCAACCATGTCTATTAGGCATTGGATGCTATGGGCTGGAGGATGAGTGGGGCTCAATATTCCGGATATGGTGAGAGACCCAATTAGGAACCCAGTCTATGCAAATGGTGGGTCTGACTTAACTAAGAAGTGGATCAATATTCCGGATACGGTGAGATTCATGAATTAGAGACCAAGTTTGGGTGCACCATGATTAGAGAATCATTGAACAAGAGTTGTTCACTCATTGGCTAACCCATCACCAATAACTGTTAGGTGAGGTGATGAGTCAGTTGGTGAGACCGCACCACCCACTAGAAATCATCAACCGCAGAGATTTTCGCATCTCTACAGAGGGATTGTAGGGATCCGAGAAAATAGTGGGAGCTAATTTGTTTAAAAAATAAAATTTCTAAATAAATTGGTCAAGTCAAAATTACAGTATCTAACTAGAATCTTTGACTCTCTACAGGAATATGTCTGCGTCAAACCCATTGGCACGTATCCTAGACACACATAGACTGACTGGACCCAATTATAAAGATTGGCTCAGGAACTATAAAATTGTTTTGGGTTCTGAGAAGTTAACCCATGTTTTGGACCAGGACCCTCCCACATTACCAGCCCATCCATCTGTTGAACAGAGAGCGTCTCTGGAAAAATGGATTGACGAAGACAATAAGGCCAGATACTACATGTTGGGCTCGATGTCTGATGAGCTCCAGCGCCAACATGAAGATATCGGGACTGCTCGCCAAATGTTGGCTCACCTACAGGAGATGTTTGGTGAACAGAGTCGTGCAGCCAAATATCAAGTCACAAAATGACTTTTTAAGGCTAAGATCGATGATGGGCAGTCAGTCCAAGATCACTGTCTGACAATGATCAGGACATGGAAGAAGCTTGAGAAGCTCGGTGTGAAGTTGGACTTGGACTTGCAGAACGATATTTTTCTGCAATCCTTGACTGATGCATATGGGTAATTCATCATGAATTACCACATGAATAAACTTCAAAATTCCTTGGCCGAGTTGATGAATATGCTGGTTACCGCTAAGCTTTCTATGAAAGGTTCTAAAGGCTCAGTTCTTGCTATGGAACGGACTTCTTCCAAAAAAAAGTCTTATGGAAAGAAAAAGAAGTCTGTGAAAAAGCAGAAGGTGGAAGGATCAAAGAAGAAGAAGGCAGAACCAAAGAAAAAGGCCGATGGCAAAGGAAAGTATTTCCATTGCAACAACGACAGCCATTGGAAGCGGAACTGCCCTACTTACCTGGCCACCCTGAAGAACAAGAAGGAAGGTCCTTCTGGAGGTATGCTCGTTATTGAGTCTAACCTTACGGTTTCTTCTGCATCCAGTTGGGTGCTTGACTCTGGTTCTAGTGCTCATCTGTGCACTTCTATGCAGGGTCTTGAGGATAGCAGGAGGCTGAGGGATGGAGACATGATCCTATGCATCGGTAATGGAGCAAGAGTTGCTGTAGTAGCCGTGGGAACATACCCTCTGCGATTACCATCTGGATTAGACTTAGTTTTAAAAGACTGTTATTATGTGCCTGCAGCTAGCAGGAATTTGATTTCTGTTTCATGCTTAGCACAAGAAGGTTATGTGATCACCTTCTTTAAGGACCATTGTAACATTCTTTATGAAAGAAATAAAATTGCAAATGGTTTCCTTGTTAATGGTCTTTATCAGTTGCATATTGATGTACCTATTTTAACTATCGAGCAAAACGTGAATGCCAAACGACCTAGGGATAGTCCAAACGACAGATATCTATGGCACTTGAGATTAGGTCATATAGCAGAAGATAGGATTAACAAATTGGAGAAATATGGGCTATTGAGTCCATTGACTTTTGAGTCATATCCAACTTGTGAATCTTGTCTTCAAGGCAAAATGACTAAACTCCCTTTTGTTGGACATGGGGAGAGGGCCACAGATCTCCTTGCCCTAGTACATACTGATGTGTGCGGCCCATTGATGTGCCGGCTAGAGGCAATTTTGTCTACTTCATTACCTTTACTGCGATGATCTGTCTAGGTATGGGTATGTATATCTTATGAGACATAAGTCTGAAGCTTTTGAAAAGTTCAAAAGAATTCAGACATGAAGTAGAAAAATAAACTGGAAAACCCATTAAGGTTCTTCGATCAGATCGAGGAGGTGAATACCTTAGCCGGGGAAATTCCTAGACTATCTTATGGAAAATGGCATAGTTCTCTAATGGACTCCACCAGGAACACCTCAACTCAACGGGGTTTCAGAATGGAGAAATCGGACTCTATTGGATATGTGTTCGATCCATGATGAGCTTCACAGACCTCCCTGATTTCCTTTGGGGACATTCATTATTAACTTCAATCTATCTACTGAATAGGATTTCCTCTAAAATCGTTCCTACCACACCGTATGAGATATGGCATGGTAAGAAACGAAGTCTGAGTCATCTCAGAATTTGGGTTGTCCGGCTCATGTCAAAAGACAACAAGCGGACAAGTTAGAGTTTAGGTCCTTTAGAGCTCGATTCATAGGATATCCTAAAGAGTCATTAGGATACATTTCTACATTCCGAAGACCACAATGTGATTGTGAGTCGAACTTGCCATATTTCTTGAAAAACAGTTTATTCAAGATAGTGGCATTGGAAAGCAGATTAAGCTTGATGAGAAAGTCTCACAAGCAGAACGAGCTAAGGACCAAGTGGAACCAAATCAGGTTGAGCCAATACAAACATACCTCCTCCACCTCATAGATCGGAAAGAGTTTTCCATCCCCCTGAAAGATACTTAGGTATTATTTTAGAGGACGTAGAGGAAATGTTCCTCATAGGTAATGGTGCTCATGGAGATGATCCCAAAATCTACAACGAGGAGATATCAGATATCGACTCCGAGAAATGGCTTGAGGCAATGAAGTCAGAGATCGACTCGATGCACTCAAACCAAGTCTGGACCTTGGTAGATCCACCAGAAGGTATAGTACCTATTGGGTGTAAATGGATCTTCAAGAGAAAGATTGGTGCAGATGGAAATGTGGAGACATTCAAGGCTAGACTGGTGGCAAAAGGTTATAGTCAATGTGAAGGCATTGACTATCAGGATACCTTTTCTCCGGTAGCTATGCTAAAATCCATCCGTACATTGCTTGCTATTGCAGCCTATTTTGATTATGAAATATGGCAAATGGACGTGAAAACGGCATTCCTAAATGGATATCTTGAGGAAGATATCTATATGGAACAGCCGCTAGGTTTCACATCCAGTGATACTGATCACAAGGTTTGCAAGCTGCAAAGGTCCATATATGGACTTAAGCAAGCATCTCGAAGCTGGAACACTCGTTTCAATGATGTGATCAAAAAGTTTGGTTTCATCAAAAACGAAGAGGAACCATGTGTTTTCAAAAGGGTCAGTGGGAGTGCTGTTGTCTTCCTCGTATTATACGTGGATGACATCCTCCTT
Source organism: Cocos nucifera (assembly GCA_006176705.1). Taxonomy (NCBI): domain Eukaryota; kingdom Viridiplantae; phylum Streptophyta; class Magnoliopsida; order Arecales; family Arecaceae; genus Cocos; species Cocos nucifera. The sequence goes on from QRFJ01001418.1 coordinate 182,087, forward strand.
GTTGGGAATGATATTTCCATGTTGACATCAGTCAAGATGTGGTTGTCCAAGGAATTCTCCATGAAAGACCTAGGTGAAGCATCCTTTATTCTAGGAATTAAGGTCTATAGGGATGACCGAATAGGATGCTAGGACTTTCACAGAAGATGTACATAGAGGAAGTACTAAAGAGGTTTAGTATGGAAAACTCTAAGAGTGGATTCATACCCTTCAGACATGGTATTCATCTTTCCAAGAAGATGTGCCCTAGCACACCTGAGGAAATAGAACGCATGAGCAAGATCCCTTATGCTTCTGCAATAGGGAGCCTCATGTATGCTATGCTATGTACACGACCTGATATAGCCCATGCTGTGAGTGTCACAAGCAGATATCAGTCAAATCCAAGTGAAGAACACTGGACTTCTGTGAAATGTATCCTTAAGTACTTGAGAAGAACTAAGGATATGATGTTGGTCTTTGGTAATGGAGAACTCCAAGTCCAGGGATACACAGACTCGGACATCATGTCCGATATAGATGATCGAAAGTCGACATCTGGCAGACTGTTTGTGCTGGAAGAGTTCCTAGGAAACATCGATACCATCTCATCCGCGATTACCTTGAGAAAGGTTACATTGAGGTCAAGAGAGTCAACTCCGCAGATAATGTGGCAGACCCACTTACAAAGCCGTTGGGCCAGCAGAAGATCGAAGCCCACCTTGAGAAGATGGAACTTAGACTTGTAGCCAATTGGCTTTAGGACAAGTGGGAGATTGTTAGATATATGTGCCCTAGAAGCCAGAATTGGCTGACACTTGTAATACACTTCTAGGGGCAAAATTATAATTTTGACTATAATTAATAAAATGGATTATTTTCTATCACATCTGTGTATTTAGTGTCTGTGATACATCCTTTGAGTTAATGGTAATGATAATTCATATTTTCAAGAGTTGAAAATTTAAGACATGAATAATCATTATTAACTCATAAACAGCTCCCGACCATAGGATCATCACGAGGATGGTGATTGATCCGGAAGGTTGGTGTACGATCGCTTCTCTTTAGTAGATGAGTCTTGAGTCTACGGTGTGGAGACACCGGAGTGAGAGTACAGGTACTCGTTAGAGAACGAGGGCACTGAGCGTGACCACCTCGAGTAGTCATTAGGAAGTCTACCTTCTCGTCAATGACTGACTCGATGCTGCAGTAGTGTGTCTGGTTCTTTGACCTGAGATGCATCGGCAGTTCACCTTGAGGGTGTTATAGTTTGACTACACCATTACTCGATCTCCTAGCCATATGGAACCCTGAGGTGTATGTTGGCTGTGACATGTTCATTGTAGGAACTGGATTGCATCAAGATGGAATCTATCTACCTCGGTGGTAGAGGAGTAGCCCTATGATGATCATGAGAATCAAGTCCAGAAATCCATGACCATGGTAGAGTGAAATAATAGAAAGAGTTTCTATTTAGATTTTTACATTGGACTCAAATCGAATGATTACATCACATGACAGAGACTAGGGTTTGACGAGTTCACCTTAACCCTAATCTGATCGGGGCTCAAGATAGAAGAACTGAATCACATAGGTAGCTGCACCAAGAGGTTCGCATTCAGCTCTGATGGGTTGCCACCATATACTGCTAGGTGTCACTGGTGGTTTTGGGAGTAATTAGAATGATTTAGATGATCGATCATTCTAGCTGTTCGAATCAGAAGAGTTCTGATCCATCGAAAGGAGTTTCGATGATGTCTATGATAGAGATCATGACATATCCCATTACCATACAGAATTGAACCTAACTGGGTCACACAAATAAGGGTTTGAATCTGGTGATCATCAATTGAACTGATCTAGTTCAATTGATCTGAATGAGATTCAATTAGGTTCAAGGAAATCGTGCTAGCACTCGATTGAACCTAACGTTCTTCTTTTACTATCACAAATAAGTTGTCCTGACTGAGCCAAAGGAGTTTGTGCTCAATCAGAGGCCTTCATATGGTCTGACTGGAGGTTGTCCAAGTCAAATAGGTTGTCTTATTTGTAAGACATTACCTGCCATTTTTGGTCACCTGCCATTTCTTATTCTTTGACTTTGGTCAAAAGTCTACCGTTGGCTGGTCAAACATTGACCATTGATCCTTTGACTTTTGACCACATGTCACTCACCTATTGGAGAGCTGGTGGGGGCCTGTCCCCCTGCTAGAACCTGGCAAGGAGAAGGGCGCACGCCAAGGGTGGCATGAGCCCAAGTAGGAGGCGCCTAGGAGTCCTTGTTGGACAAGGACTCCACCTCCCTTTTGGATTCCAATCAGAGTTCTACTAAGAATCCAGTTTGGCTGGTCTTAGGCACCCTCTAAGGAGGAATCCAGGGGTCTCTATTCCAACCAATCAGATTTAGATCTGATTTCACAAAGGGTTGTGATTGGTTGAGTGGAAGAGGAGTTGGATCACAAGAGGTCTATAAATAAGACCCTGCGCCCAACCCTAATTCTAATGAAATTAGACACGCCCCAAGGCTGCCTCTCCCCTCCTTCTCCATGCCATAGTCTCTTCTCCCCTTGCTCTCCACGTCCAAAAGAGTTTTGGACTTTGGTTGGTGCGATTCAGATCAAGGAAAGGCGATCAAAAGCAAGAAGGCTGCGCTGCTGCAAAAGGACGACTGCAGATCTTCAAAAGAGTTTTGAAGATCCTCCAGATCAGATCCAGATCTGATTTTTGGAGGTGTGATAGAGAAGAAGAGGATCTCCAGATCCAACCCGAGTGGATACCGGTAGAGGCCAGGTGCTTGCGTGGCTTAGATCCAGAACCTTCCGTTGCAATCAGGATCATCTACAGGGTAATAGGATTACCCAAATCAGGTAAATTAAATTTGATTTAATTTATTTTGTTTTATTTTATTTATTAAAATAATAAGAATCAGATCTGAAACATATCAAGATCTGATTGAGATCAAGGGAAAATTTTTGAAATATATCTCTTGATCTAATCAGATCTGGACGAACCTGGATCGGGAAATCAGGATTTTCCTTCAAATGGGATATTTCATGATCTCTATCATCGACATCATCGAAATACCTTTCGATGTACCAAAAATTTTTTGATTCATCCAATTAGAATCGTCGATCATCAATACAACTCTAATTGATTACAAAATCCACCAGTGACACCTAGCAATATATAGTGGCAATCCATCAGAACTAAATGCGAACCTCTCGATGTAGCTATCTGTGATTGGATTCTTCTATCATGATCCTCGACAAGATCAAGGTTAAGGTAATCCGTCAGACCTAACACCTATCATATGAATAAATTATTCGATTTGAGTCCGATGTGGAACCCTAATAGAAACTCTTTTCTATTAATTCACACTGCCATGGCCATGGGCTGAAGAACTCGATCTCATGATCATCATAGGATTACTCCTCCATCAAGGTTGATAGATTTCCTATTGGTGCGATCTAATTCCTATAATTAACATGCTATAGCCAACATACACCTCATGGTTCCGAATGGCTTGGAGACTCAGTTATGGTGTAGTCAAACTATAACACACTCAAAGTGAACTATTGATGTACCTTAGGTCAAAGAACCAAACACAAAATTGCAGCATCGAGCTAGTCATCGACAAGAAGGTAGACTCCCTTATGACTGCTCGAGGTGGTCACACTCAGTGCCCTCATTCTCAAAGAATCCCTGTACTCTCACTCTAGTGTCTTCACACCATAGACTCAAGACTCATCTATCCTAAGAATGCAATCATACATTGACCTTCTAGAGTAATCACCATCATTATGATGATCCTACGATCGAGAGCAATTTATGAGTTAATTATGATAGCATATGCCTTAAATTTTGAACTCTTAAAAAAATGCATTATCATGTCCATTAACTCAAAGGATGTATCATAGGTACTTTAAATACACAGTGTGATAGAAAATAATCCTTTTATTAATTTTAATCAAAATTATAAAAATACCTCTAGAAAGTATTTTATAAAAGTCGATCAATCTGACTTCTAGGATACACATCTAACATCTGCTGTTCATTGGACTTGAGCACTGATACGATCTCCTCATATACCAATGTCTCTTTACCATACAGCAGCACCATCACCAATGGATCGACCTTCCAGATAGCAAACACAACAATAATAAACTCTTGTCCTCCTCTTCAATATCCATCCTATGTTGAGCAAGTCCATTCTCATCCGGTCGAATTGCTGAATGTACCCTGCAACATCCTCGACCTCCTACATTAGAAGGTTGTATAGTTGCTTCTTCAGTATCAACTTATTGTACATGTTCTTCCCCATATATAACTAGTGTAATGTCGACCATAAACCCTTTGGTGTCCTCTCCTCCAACATGCCATACAAAATCTCATCTGTAAGACAAGCCCTAATCGTGGCACATGCCCTTTTCTCCAAGGACATCCACACCTTGTCTGTCATCTTCTCTAGCCTATCCTCTAAGGCTAAATCCAATTTCATCAAAACTAGTAGATCCTCTATTTTAACCTTCCACATCATGAAACTCCCTTTACCATCAATCTTCTTAAATCTTACCTTCAACCCACTATCTTCCATTATCAAACTGAATCAAATAATAACAAATAGGTAGATTTGAAGATTACCTTGAATAGAAAGGGTGGATAGCAGCCTTTAGATTTCTTCCTTTCTTATGAAACCTAGAGAATACCTTAGATCTAAACCTCGTCATTGATCCTCTATTGAAACATGATCTTCTTCCTCCTCCATGCTCAACCTGGCTTTGATACCAATTGTTTAGATCCTGGTATCGCTCTGATACCAATTATTATGATCCTGATATTGCTCTTATATCAATTATTGTGCCTACAGCTGCTTAGAACCACAGTCGTAGATCTAATCTCTTGCATGAACCTAGGTGTTAATCTAGAAAATCAGAAAAGATCTAAGAAGAAGAGAGAAAGGGGATGGTGCCTAGGATTTTGGCATTGGAACCATAGAGAAGAGAGATAGAGAGTTAGGAAGAAAAGCTCAATTGTATTTAGCATATTTTGAAAAAGTTACAATATCTGAATTTATATATCCTAAGATTTTTGCTACACCGCATAAACCCTTATAAATGAAAATCCCAGCTAAAAATATTTCTTAGGCTAATCCAATACATGAAAGTACTTATCCAAACCCATGTACACCCATGATTTTACATGTTCTAATCCCCTAGATCTAAATCGAACTCATACATGAGTTAGCCTCCTTAAGACCTCTCAAACTAGGCCTTAAGATCTCTTGGATAAAGCCCTATCCTAGACCCAAACAGAACTCCTATTCACTTTTGCCTGCAAAAATCGAGATGTTTCTAACTGAGATCGAGACATCTCGCCTGCATCCGAGATGACTCATCTTAAAACCAAGTCATCTCTAGCTGGGACTATGTCAAATGCCACTTTTTGTCTGTTCGAACTTTGAGATCGAGACGTCTCGGTCCATCCTTGAGATGACTTGGTAGAAATCAAGTCCTCTCTATCTAAGACTGAGACGTCTCTAATTATGTACCAGCTCCTTTCTTTGTTGATTCTTCTTTCTAGCTTTGGTTCTTTGCTCCATCTTATTTTTTCAAGTCTCTGAAGCACCTTCCAAGTCCCTCAAGATCCTCACACTTGAAGCTCAAGTCCATGGAGTGCCAGACATTGCCTCCATCCTATTGGAACAATCGATAGCTCTGATATAATTATTGTTCCTATGACTACTTGGAGCCACAACCATAGATTCGATCTCTTGCATGGAACCTAGGTGTTAATCTAGCAACATGAAGAAGAATAAAATAGATGTCAGCACCTAGGACTTGGCGTTGGAACCAAAGAGAAGAGAGTTTAGAGAGAAAAACTTTTTTTTTGATTCCATGCTTATAAAAGTTACAATACCTGGGTTTATATACCTTAGGTTTTCTGTTACACCATATGAATCCTAATAAATCCAAACTCCAGCTGAAAAACTTCCTAAGGCTAACCCAATACATGAAAGAAATCATCCAAAGCTATGTACATCTATGGTTTTTACATGATCTCATCCCCTAGATCTAAATCCGATCGATACTTGAATTAGCCAACCTTAAGATCTTATTAAATCAAGCCTTAGGATCCCTTGGATTAAACCCAATCCAAGACCAAACAAAAAACTCCATCCATTTCTATTCGCCATCGTCGAGCTGGCTCAACTTTGTCTCACTTGAACATTATCTTCTATCTACCTGAGAGGGTCGTCTCGACTACAGTTCGAGCTAGCTCAGTCTTAGCCCAAGCTGGCTTGACCCGTATTTGAGTCAGCCCGACTGTATGTTGGAAAACAAGTTGGATTTCATGCACATATTTCAAATTCTTTTTCAAAATAAGATACAACAGAAGATATAGATTAATCTATATAACATATAATTTGCATGTGATCTAATCACTATACTCTACATCTAGGACCTATGACATATCATGTTGCATATATAAATATGAAAAATAAATTAGGTTGTTATTGATCATATCAATACCATAGATCAAGAACTATTTTAGATATCCTAGATCATATCTATATTGGATAAAAGATCAAATCTCATACCTTTGCGTTGGTCGAGAACACCATGGTCGATTCTATTTTTGTCCTTATTGCTTGGAGCCACACAATGCATCCGGCCTCTATAGATTGTCAACATAAGGTTGCCACTTTGATCGGAGGTTCGTTGAATGAAAATCTGCTCAAAGTATTAGCTTCTCATGGATTCCTCCTGATATTTAATCTGTGAAAATTCTCTTCAGATCTGTTGGACACTCTAAGAGGTTAATATATTAAGGAGGATGAAGGGAGGAAATCAAGTTTTGGATCTTCCAAAAAGAAGAAAAGAAAAGCTTAAAAAAAGGCCCAAAGAGAAGACATATCTTCTCTTTCAGGACATTAACTATTGATGTCCTAAACAGATCTTTTTGCCTGGACAAGAGTAGACCTTCCTCTATAATTACTCTCATGCTCAAGGTCTCTTTGTCTCTGATCTTTCTTATGAAAAAATAACTCAAATAATAAGAGGAAAATGTCTCTCAAAGAAACCCTAAGAGAAGACCATGTTCTCTTCTTTTCTTCTCATCAGGACATGAATGATTCATGTCCAAAAAAAATCTTAATGCCCCAACTATTGGAGCATTAATCCACTCACACCTTTTCTTCTTTCTCTCTAATTTTTTCCATGAAAAAATCACACAAAGATATGAACAAAAGAGGGTTGGAAAGAAACTTCTAAGAGAAGATAATTTTCTCTTACCTTTCTCTTTTAAAGATATCAATAATTGATGTCATAATCAAGCCAAAACCTCCAAGATTGTGGGTGCCATATTTCCTCATACTGCTCCTCCTTTTTCTCTAGAATTTTTGTGAAGTCTCTTAGGTTTTTATCATGCTAAGACCATGAAAATAGGAGATGGCCAAAGTTATAGGAATACTAGGTCAAAGACCTAGTCAAACAAGGAAATTAGGGGGTGTCCAACTCTTGGACACCTCCCCTTAATTTTTGGGTGTGAGAATCAGAAATGCAACACATAGAAAGAAACAAAAAAATGGCAACAAAAATATTTGGAGGCATGGAGAAAAAATTCCAAAGGGAGAAGAATTTTAATATTCTAGAACTCTATTAAATAGAGTTCAAATCTTAACCAATTCTCAAATTTGATCAAGTCAAATTTGTTTCCAAAATCACTAGATATTGGGGTGTTGGGAACTTCTTTTAGGCATTGAATGATTCACATAAACATCAGGAATAAAAACAAGAAGGGGTGTAGGATCTTTCTTAGTGGCACAGGGGAAGAAGGGAGGAGTCCTGGTCTAACGAGGACTCTCCAATGTAGAATTGGTCAAACCTATTTAAGTCCTATTTTAATTAGAATTAAGTCAACCTAATTAAAAAGCAGTCCTAGTCCAACTAAAAACCTAGTTAAATTAGATTAAATCATATTTAAATTTGATTTACCATCTAATCAAATTAGAAAATAGGTGCACTCAGGTCCTAATTTAACTTGGACTTGTTCTCTCTTACAACTAGCTTATCTAATAAATCAATTGGACTTTACCTAATTAAGTTCAAACTAATTCATAATTGAATCTAAGTCAATTAAACTTAATCATAGCCCAATATCTAGATCATATTGAGCCAATTAGCAATCCAATTACTAATCAATCCTCCTATAATACTTGCACTTGATCGATCCTCAATCACATTGATGATTCGATCACTGAACGATTCTCAATCGTCAATCAACCATCTGATCAGGTAATAACCTCTAAAGTGTGTGACCCTATAGGTTCAAACCTAAGCTGGTAGCATAGGAACCAATTTCTATACCAATCAAAATAACCATCTAGCAATGGTACCTAATGTGCAGATAGGTCGAATGTATGCAAAGTAATATTCCTAGAACCCTGACCTATGGTTATTGTATAATTTATCTCTTTGATCAACAATGCTTAGGATGACATTGAGTTGCTATTAACACTCATCCAAGTCATCCATTTTGTATTTCAAAATTTTGTAAATCTCGTGACTCCTCACGAGGATTACCCAGGCCTAGGTTTTGCTAAATTGAAATACATCGAGATATTCAATTTTTGAAGCTAATTAGGAGTTGTCAATTCCATCTTATCTCATACACCAACTTTACAACTAGTAGACTGTACCCAAAAATCTTTCGATCATGTATTAGATATACAGGTAGTCCAGTACCAAAGTACAGTGAGTTGCTTGTAAGTCACCATGGTGATCTCAAGTCAAAGGGACACTTATATCCATTGGCCTTAGCTAGTTACTCTAGATAGAAGAGTGCGACATTGATCACGTTGAATATAGATGTACTCCTATATCTTACCTATATGCCATACTACTGTCTCCACACCACTTGGTTACGAGGATAACCAATGCATATGACATAAGTGACTTACACTCGATAAGTTATCATCCTAGTAAATAACTTATCATTTGGTTGTGAACAATTTAAGAATCATCTGATAAATCCTCCTTTATCGATCGAGTGTGGTTCTAAAAACTTCATCATAGTTTAGGAGATCATTTAAGGAAGATAGAACTTTGATGATGAATAAGTTAGATAACATTTATTATTTGATAATTTATATATACCAATTCCAATCATCTACAACTTAGATGATTGGCTTTAGGACACATTTTCTAACACTGTGTGCTAGCCCCTTATCTTGGCTCATACTTCTTCTAGCTCTGGTTCTTTCCTCCACCTTATGCCTCAAATCCCTAAAACACTTACAAAGCCCCTCAAGATCCTCACACTTGAACCTTAAGCCCTTGGAGGGCTACACACTACCTCCACCCTAAGACAACTCCCATTCTAGTCCTAGGACTACACCTATCCTAGTCTTCTTAGAGCCAACACCCTAACTCTTTCCATGACCTTCCAAGGATTGGGAGCACCACACCATCTATAATCTCCACCTTGGTGCACCCGAGTCTTGACACACCTGGCAATGTCCTCCTGCATGATCCAACTATCCATGCATGTCCTGACAACCCCTTGTGCACACCTTGCCATTGCCATCCTTCAACTGTTGAGCTTCTTTTAAGGCCTCTGAAATGACCGCCTCAATAACTGAAGACCTTGGCTTAATCCTTTGCACCCTCCAGAAAATTGTAGGCACTCTTCTACTTGGTAGCCACATCAATTGACTTGGACATTCCTAGAGATCTTATAGTATTTCTGTACCAACACTCGCTGCATACCTTGACATGGTCTTCTCAGAACTATGCCTGTCCTCCTGCACATGCAGCTCCACCTAGAACTATGCATCTCCGGCATTGGTGCTGGGATATCACTCCTCCCTCTACATCCCTCCACTCTAAATTTATGTCACATCTTTCTCTACCTATGAAGCCATATCTACCCGATGCTCCACCTAGAACTGAAGCCCTCCTGATGTTGTATAAGATCCTGACTCTATAACCAAGTCACCCAAGGCCAACCACTTAGCACTATACTACTGGGCCTATCGCTGCACCTCGAGCACCATCGCTGCATATTCAAAACCTCCGCACTCCGTGGATCCCTTCGAAGCCATCTCGGATACACCGCACCCTACGATCTACTCTGAGACCACCAAGATTTTATCCAAATCTTCACTTTCAATGACTAAACTGATGGAATCTAATTTTTTTCCTCCCTTGCACTTCTTTCAAAGTAGATACTCCCGCTTAAAGTGTCCCGCTTCACAACACATGAAGCATTTCTTTGATCCCTTGCTGTCCCTTTGCTTTCCTTTCTTCTTTCCTTTCCTTTGTCTCTCTGAAATTCTGAGACCCTCCAAGAAGACCTCTCTCTTCATCATCCATTTTCGCTGCTCGTTGGACCCTAGCACTGATACGATCTCTCCGTATACTGGTGTGTCCTTACCATACAGCAGCATTGTCATCAGTGGATCGAAGCTCCCGAGTAGTGAACATAGCAATAATAAACTCTTGTACTCCTTTTCAAGATTTACCCCTATATTGAGCAAGTCAATGCTTATCCACTCGAATCATTGAATATGGCCCATAACATCCTCACTTTCCTTCATCTGAAGGCTGTGTAGTTGCTTCTTCAGTATTAACTTATTGTACATATTCTTTTCCATATACAATCGATGTAATCTCAACCACATACTCTTGGGTGTTCTCTACTCCAACACTTCATACAAATCCTCATTTGCTAGACAAGCCCTAATCATGGCACATGCTCTTCTCTCCACAGACATCCACACCTTGTCTATCATCTCCTCTGGCCTATTCTTTAAGGCCGAATCTAGCCCCATCTAAACCAGCATATCCTCCATCCTAATCTTTCACATCATGAAACTTTTCTTTTCATTAATTTTCTTAAATCCTACCTTCAATCCGCTATTCTCTATGAACAAACTGAATCAAAAATAGTAAACAGGTTGATCTAAAAATTACCTTGACTAGGGATGGTGATAGCAACCCTTAGATCTCTTTCTTCCTTATGAAACCTAGAGAAAATCATAGATCTAAACCTCCTTCATGCTTAATCGGGCTCTGATACCAACTATTGGAATAATCAACATCTCTGATACCAATTGTTGTTCCTACAACTACTCAAAACCATAGCCATAGATTTGATCTCTTGTGTGGAATCTGGATGTTAGTTCAAAAATATGAAGAAGAACAAAGTAGATGTCAGTACCTAGGGCTTGGCATTAGAACCAAAGAAAAGAAAGTTTAGAAAAAAGCATTGTACTGATTCCACACTTGCAAAAGTTACAATACCTAGGTTTATATATCTTAGCATTTCTGTTACACCACATGAATCCTAATCAATCCAAATTCTACCTGAAAAACTCTCCTAGGCTAATCCAATACATGAAACTAATCACCCAAACCCATGTACATCCATGATTTTTACATGCTCTCATCCCTTCGCTCTAAACCCATCTCATACATGAATTAGCCACCCTTAAAATCATATAAACCAGGCCTTAGGACCCCTTAAATTAAATCCAATTCAAGACCAAACAGAAAATTCCATCCAGTTCTATTCGATATCGCCGAGCCAACTTGATCAAAAATCGAGCTGGCTCGACTGCGTCTCATTCGAACACTATCTTTGTCTGCCTGAGAAGACCAGCTCGATTATGATCTGAGTTGGCTCGATCTTAGTTCGAGTTGGCTCAACCCATATTCGAGCTAGCTCGACTATATGCTAGCCTCTTATCTTGGTTGATACTTCTTTTGGCTCTGGTCCATTACTCTATCTTATGTTTCAAGTCTTTGGAGTACCTACCAAGCCCCTCAAGGTCCTCATACCTGATCCTTAAGCCTATGAAGGGATACACACTACCTCCATTCTAGGACAACTCCTATTCTAGCCCTAGGACCATACCTATCCAAGTATCCCTGGATCAAACAACCTGACTCCTTCCATGGCCTCCTAAGGCTTAGAAGCACCACACCATCTGTGCACCCTAGGAAAACTCCTATCTTAGCCCTAGAACTATACTAGTCCTAGACTCTTTAGAGTCATCACCCTGACTCCTCACATGGCCTTCTAAGATTTGGGGGCACCATACCAATCCTTATGCTAATAATTTTAAAGATTTTGATTAACTCATTTTAAGAGAATGGAGAAGAAGATTAACCTACTAATCACTATCCTCCCACTAACTTCATCAAGTCAGATTAATGGAGATCAAAGATAAGCCGGTGTAGGGGTACCTAAATCAGTTACACTAATTTAACTAGATGACATGGATCAGCATTAATTATCAAGTAATTTGATCAAAATATAATTTTACTAAGATGGCTCGAATTATCAAGTAATCTGATCAAAACATAATTTTACCAAGATGGCTAGGTAAGTGAGATCGGTGGGAGGGATATGCCATTAACTTATCAAAGACTGAATCAGTGCGAGTAGCTTCCAATTAAAAACTATCAGTCTAAATCGTCAAACTTATCTTAGACACCAACTAGTTAATTTGTTTTAATTGAATCTACCTAACAATTTAGGCTAGACCACTTGGCCAAGAATTAAGTCCATTTGGTTGTTATTATAGATATGGACTTGACCAACTACAACTATTGCAATTAATCTAAAGTGTACTTGACCTAATGTAAGACAACATTTGATTAGATTTAGTCAATTACTCTAATTAAGTTCATTCTTTAATCTAACCTTTGGTCTAGCCTAATTAATAAATCTAATTCATACTAACCCATTAACTCATATGTTATAATTTTGTCTTAGGATCTTTAATTCATAATTCTAGATTCTAATTTGTTATCCTTAACTCCCAATTAAGTGTTGGGTTGATGGGTTGGGGTTTGGCATTTCAAAAATAATTTTCATGTTTGTAAAATATTTTTATAATTTAGTTCTATTCACTAAATGGGTTGGCTCATTTTAGAAATAGGTCGTCTCATTTCATAAACATCAACTAATTGCATGTTTGATTCATAAAAAATACACATAGCATAAAGAAAACCATGAATCCTTTTCAGATCTAATCTAAACTATTCATAATGATTGAAATAATTTTAAGTCTAATATACCATAAATTCTTTTAGATCATATCTAATAGATTTATGATTAAATTTTTATATTTTTAGATCAGTACGTATTAGGACAACCTTTTCACTGTAAAAGACAAACCTTATAGTGGGACTGTGTGCCAAGCCTTATACTATAAGAGAGAAACCTTATAGTAGAACTCCGAAACTCAACTTCTGCCACTCTGAGAAGGCTAGCTCGGGTCTAAATTGAGCTAGCTTGACTATGTGCCAAGCTAACAAAATAAAATCATGCCATGCCAGGGCTGGCTCAAATCAAGGGCGAGTCCGCTCGAATTTTGAGAGATGAAGTTTTTTATGCTAAAACTCTTCACAAATTATTTCATTTGACTTGAAAGATCTTCAATTGACTATGGAGTCATTCAATGGCCTTTTTCCTTCTACAAAAATAATCTTTGCCATTCTTGAGAGTTGTTAGTATTAAAATTTTGCTTCAATATTTTGTAATCATCAAAATCATTCCAGGAGACAATAATCTCCTCCTTTTTGATGATGATAAAATATTGAGCATATTGAAGTTTATATATTAAAAGAAATTAAAGCAAAGAGATATATAGTGTGATGTTGTAAATTCCAATATGCACAAGTAATTTTTATAATTCAATATGTACAAGCAATTTTTTTGTTTTGATAATCTATTTTGAAGAGACGTATACTTTACAAAGTTAAGATATGTGAACTTTGCAATAGCTCCCCCATAGTAAATGCATTTTATCCATGATAATTAATTAAGGATCCAATTAATATGCTCAAGTATTTCTTCTCCCATTTTTTGTCAACATTAAAAAGAGCATGCAATAGAGCAATACAAGCATCACAAACATTACAAACATTGCAATTAATAAACTTTCATTAATAGATGAAGTTGACTACATGTCTGTATTGTTCATAAAAAGATACATCCAAATAATACAACATTAGAGTTCATTTCAAAACATAACAAAAAGACTAAATATAAGCAAAATAAGATCTTGGTCCTAAGGTGACTATTCCTCGTCTGCGGAAGGAAATTCAATGATGGGACCAGAAAAGGAGGAGGGTGCAGTTGGTTTGCTTTGGGTTTTTACAAAGGGTCTGGGGCAAGTGGTGGGAAAACTTGTGCTGGGTCTAATAGTGGCACTAATGGGGTTTTGAAAGATGAAGATTAAGGCTAGCTAGGGGAGGGTCTTGATAGTTTTCAGTGTAGGGTTTCTAGCCCAATTTTCAAAAATTTATTAAATGAAGAAAAAAATATAATTAAACTAATGAATTATAAGCTACTGGTCATATTAGAAAACCCTATATTTAGGATCTAAATATGATATACATGCTTTAAATTTGAAAACAAAAATAATAGCAGTAACTATTTACTACTATACTACGTGTTCAAAACATGATACCAGTGCAGGAAGTCGATCACCATAATTCGATCATCATCAGGAAGGTTCACTCATCACAATGAAGCCACATAGTGTATCTAACCTCCACGGATTGTCCACAAGAGGCCCTGATCCTGATCAACTCCTCCCGAGGGTTGGCTCGGCATCTAGAAGCTTTGATGGCTATTGTCGATCGAACTACTTCAATCTTTGTCTATGGACCCTTTGGATGCTCCAGATTATCAATAGACATAGTAGAGAGGTAGAGAAAGTTCTCTCTAAAATTTGGTGGGCTCACGATACTCATAGCTCATACAAACTCTTTCCGAACCCTAGGTTGAAACCCTAGGGTAGCACACTCACCCAAACCCTATACATTTATTCCTCTAGAACTCTTTTCTTAATTTTTTTTGAATTCTCCCCATGCAGAAGGGGGCTCATGAACTGAGTATCTCACTCTCTATCTAATGTGCACATGTCGAGAAAAATCCCCTATTTAATTTTCACCATTCTGAGTCAATTCCATGTGTGGAAAGATAAGGATAGGTTGGTTGTTTGTTTGAATTGAAATGCCAACCAATTTGTTCCTATCCACTTGGGGCATGAAGAGTCTAGGCGTGCATCTTTCCCAGTGTGGAGAAAAGTTATGAGAAATTATTTCTCATAGAGAAGAGTAGGTGTAGGAAATTTGGGTGTGGTGCAAGATAAGAGGACAAGTGGTTGTCCATCCAAATTCAACTTCTATTTGAATTTGAATGGCAACCAACCATGCATTATCCTTTTGGGATGTGGGATAGCTGGGTGTGTGCCCTCTTAGCATGAAAAAAAATCATGAGAATCTCATTCTCATGTGGAAATAGAATGGTGTAAACCTAGGTGGCGCTAGGGAGAAGTAGACTACTCAAACTAGTCTATAGGGAACCTTATCCAATTGGACCAACCCAAACTAATTTGGCTAGGTATAATTAGACTAAATTGAAGCCAACCAATCTAGGCTTAATTAGGCTGAATTAAAACATAATAAAATTAAGAATTGATCAAGTCCAACCCTTGATCAAATTAGAGATCAAATCTTCTTAGCGATTAGGTCATGTCATAACCTAATCGAGTCAAATCCAACTGAATCCTATTCAATTATACTTAAACCAAAAATCATTACTCTATCAAATTAAGTGGATTAGTGATTAAATCATCAATTAAACCTCTCATAAATATAGAGTCCATATCCGGTGGATAACTATGCAACAAAGTCCATCGATATGAAATCCTGATCGAAGAGTCCCAAACTAGCGGGATTCTTGACCCCGGTGCCCAAAATAAGTGAAACTCATGATCACAGAGTCTAGACTCTCAATCACAGAGTCCCAAATAGTTAGGACTCAAAGTTCTAGCCCAGTAGGACTCTCAATCAAAGAGTTTCATTCTAGTGGAACTCTTGACCATAGAGTCCCAGTCGAGTGAAACTCTTCACCAGCCATCAGATCGGGTAGGAACCTAAAGTGTGTGTGATTCTGTAGGTTCGAACCTAAGCTGGTAGCATAGAAATTAATTTCTATACTAATGAAAGTGATCATCTAGCAATGGTACCCGACATCTAGATGGGTCAAATAGTTACAATTGCAACATTCAAAATCTACATGAATATGGTTACCATATAATTCATCCCTTGGACCTCTATGTATAGGATGATTTAGAGATTAACTATCAATACTGAAAACATATCCAAATCATATCTCAAAGCAATTAGTCCCATGACTCCTCACTTGGACTAGCCTGATCAAGATTTTTGCTAAATTGAAATATAATTGTACACAGCTCCAGAATCGGAGTGGTCAATTCCATCTTGACTCACACACTAACACCTCAAGTACATAACTGTGCCAAGAAATCTTTTATCATTGAATTAAAAATTTAGGTAGTCCAACACCAAACCATAGTAAGTTGCTTGAAAGTCACTATGGTGATCTCAGATCGGAGAGACACATATATCCATATTCCATCGGAGCAAATCTCGATAATAAAAAAAGCTCCAAAGTTGGTCACGTTCAAGGCCGATGTACACATACATCTCACTTGCCTGCCATACCAATGTCTTCACACTCCTTAATTAAGAAGACAACCAATCCACATGGCACATGATGATCTACACTTGATAAATATTATCATCCTTGGTAGCAATGTATCATTTGGTCATGAACAGATTTAGGGACTAAATGATAAATCCTCTTTTGTTAATTCTAAATAGTCATAAGGGCTTCACCACAACACAGAAGTTTATTAGAAGATGAAAGAATTTATGATGAAAAATATCAAAATAACTTATATTTATTTATAATTTATATACAAATATAAGAATCAGCATAATCATTAAAAAGCTGATAATTGGCTTTAGGATACCATTCCCAATAATCTCCCATTTGCACTAAAGTCAATTGGTGCAGTATCTAATATCTATCTTTGCCTTGAAGTTGTCGAACTTCTTTACAACAACAACTTTAGTGAATGGGTCAGCCAGGTTCTCCTATTTATCGATCTTCTGAAGGTCATCGATCCATGATATCCCAGACAAGATGGTAGTGATGTAGAATATCTTTTGTGTGCTAGTGTGTCTTTGGTTCCTTGCCTGAGCTATGGCTCCAGAGTTATCATAGTAAAGCGAAATTAGACTATCAAGGGAGGGTGCTACTCCGAGCTCGGTGATGAATTTTTTCGCCATACCGCTTCTTTGGCAGCATCTGATGTAGCAACATATTCTGCCTAGCATATAGAGTCGGCCATGGTGTGCTACTTTGAGCTCTTCCAATAGACAGCCCCACTATTAAGAATGAACACAAATCCCGACATACTCTTGCTGTCATCATGATTAGACTGAAAACTAGAGTTTGTAAACCCCATAAATTTCAAGCCTGACTCAACATAAACAAGCCACTGATCCTTTGCACTTCTTAAATACTTCATGATGGTTTTAACAACCTTCTAGTGGTTGTCCCATAGATCAAATTGGTATCTACTCACTATCCCTAGTGAGTATGCCACATCTGGTCATGTACATGTCATGGCGTATATGATAGAACCCACTATCGAAGCATATAAAATTCTACTCATATACTCTCTCTAGAGGTATTATCAAAAAATTCCTCTTTGAGAGAGAAATTTTATGGCCTATCGGTAGATAGCTTTTCTTAGAATTCTCCATGCTGAATCGTTTCAACATGGTGTTATGTACATGGACTGGGATAATCCAAGCAATCTCTTAGATCTATCTCTATAAATCTTCATCCCTAGAATGTAGAAAGCTTTTCTTAGATCCTTTATGAAGAATTATGATGATAGCCAGATCTTTATTTTTCATAATGCAGAGACATCATTTTCGTTTAAGAGAATGTCATCCACATACAATACTAGAAATACAACCACTGCACCATTAGTTCACTTGTATATGCAGGGCTCTTTTTCATTCTTAACAAAGCCATACCTCTTGATCGTCCTATCAAAATATATGTTCTAACTTCAAGATACTTGCTTTAGTCCATAAATGGACCTTTGAAGCCTACACACCTTAGACTCACATATGGTAGTGAACCTTTCAGGTTGTATCATATACACCTCTTCATGTAGCTCTCTATTAAGGAAAGCTGTTTTCATATTCATCTGCTAGATTTCGTAGTTTAGATGGATAGCTATCGCAAGCATGATCTGAATGGACTTGAGCATTACCGTAGGAGAAAATATTTCATCATAGTCTATACGATAACATTGACGATATCCTTTGGCAACCAGACAGGCTTTATAAGTCTTCACCTTTCCATCTGCCCCTTTTCCTCTTTAAGATCCACTTACACCCTATGGGTTTTATCCCTTTAGGTGGATCAACCAATGTCCATACATCATTGACCTTCATGGACTCCATTTTGAATTTCATGCCCTTAAGCCATTTCTCATAGTTAGGTCTCTGCATTGCATCTATGTAGGTCATCGGATCATCATCATTCTCATCGAGTTCGATAGAATCACTATCCTGAACCAAGAAACCATAGTATCTATTTGGTTGACGTGGTGCTCTACTAGACCGCCTTAAGGATGTAGGTTCAACGGGCTCCAAATCTAATCAAATCCAGTTCAGGTGCAATAATTTATGTTGGTTTTTCAACCTGCCAAACTTCCTCAAGTTCGACCTTATAGGTATTTCTCCCTTCACCAAGAAACTTTCTTTTTAAAAAGATTGTCTTAAGATTGACAAACACCTTTTGCTCATCAGCTAGGTAGAAGTGATACCCTTTGGTCTCTTTTGGGTATCCTATAAATTAACACTTGCAGACCTAGGTCCAAGCTTGTCTATTACTAAATGTTTGACGTAAGTCAAACACCCCCAAACCCTGAGATGTGAGAGTACTGGCTTACATCCTCTCCATATCTCATATGGCATTTTGGCTATAGACTTGCTCAAAATCCTATTCAGAATGTAACAAGCTAACTCGAGCGAATATCCCCATAAGAAGATCGATAGACTGGTAAATCCCATCATAGATCAAACCATATCCAATAGTGTTCGATTCCTACTTTCAGACATATTATTATGCTATGGTGCTCCAAGAGGAGTCCACTAGGAGAGAATCCTATTCTCCCCAAGATATATCAAAAATTCGTTGGAAAGATACTCACCCCCTAGGTCAGATCGAATAGTTTTAATACTCTTTTCAATTTGCTTTTCTACCTCATTATGGAATAGTTTAAACATTTCAAACGACTCCAACTTATACTTGATTAAATTGACATACCCATACCTCGATAGGTCGTCCATAAAGGTTACAAAGTAGAAATATTCACCTCTAGCACTTGAACTCATGGGTCCACATACATCTAAATGTACTAAACTCAAGAGTTCATTGGCTTACTCATCTTTTCTATTAAAATATGACTTCGTCATTTTACCAAGAAGACAGAACTCACAGATTGAAAGTGATTCACAATCATTGACTTCAAAAATTTCTTCTTGAACCAACCTATTTATTCTATTCTTGTTGATATGACCTAGACTATAGTGCCAAAGGTTGACTTTAGACACATCACTAGTTCTAGTACATTTACTAGAAAACTGAACCACATTAACTGGCTTTGATAATAAGTAAATTCTATTTTTTAATTTCCCAACAAACATCATAACATCATTCAAAATAACATTACAAATATTTTTTTTATTAAAAGTTCATAATTGTACATAGCCAAAAGGCCTACAAAAATAACATTCAACAAAAAGATTGGACTATAATGACATTCATGAAGAATTACATTATGAGAATTGATTACAAGATTTATGAATCCTAAAGCTAGAACTGAAACTTATCTTCCATCTCCAACATTCAGGAATCTCTTGCCTTCATCAAATCTCCTATTGACCTATAAATCCTGCATTGAATTACATATATGAAAAAGACTTTCAGTATCTAATATTCAGGCAGTAGTATCACATATCGAGAAGTTGTAAGATGTTATCATATAATTATCTTTGCCCAGCAACTACTTGCTTCTCTCTTGGCCTATTTAGATCCAGGAAGGCAATGTACTGAGGATAATTTCTCTTTCAGTGCCCCTGCTTCTTGCAAAAGAAGCACTCCGCATGGCTCTAATCGAACTTGCGCTTCTTGGCCTGACCCTATGCTGACGTCCTAGCATGCTGTTGCATTTTTTATTCTTCTTCCCTTTTTTAAAGATTGACAATCTGAAGAAGATCCTCCCACTATTGGGAATATGCGCTCTTCCCATATGGATCGGCGTGGCCATTGGTGATTAGCCAAGCAATAAGAAAGTACTTCTTAGAAATTTCTACAGAAGCACGATCAAATAAATCAAAGAATAAAGAAGAAGAGAAGAAGAGATTTTTGAGAGAAAAGAGCTTTTATTCAGTATATTTCAGCAAACTTACAACCTTAACCTATTTCTAGTATATATACTTTACAAAGGATCAAGCTCAAGATCATAGAAAAACTCTCCAAACCCAAACAATCCACGTACATAAAATAATAATCCACGAAAACTGAGCCGACCTAGTTTTAGACTGAGCAAGGTCGGCTTAGTCCCAAACTTAGCCGATCCAATTATGTACCATGTCAATAGCTTAAAAATGCTGCTTTCTATCTAAATTTTTCTTTGAGACCTAGCTGACCCAGTCTTGGACTGAGCCGACCCAGTTTCCATCTGAGCCAACTCTGTCTCAGAGTGAGCTGGCCCAATTTTTGAATTTTACTATTAAGACTGATTCTTCTTCTGACTCGCTCCTATCTTTCCATGACCTATCTTCTCATATTTCCAAGACTTGGGAGTGCCACTTTTGAGCTCACATTTTCCACTTTGGTGCTTCCAAGTCCTTGTGAACTCATCTCTTCTCAACAGATCCAGCCGTGCCACACATCTCTGAAATCTATCTTTGGGGAGTACCTTCGTGAGTGCATCAGACTGATTTTCCTTGGTATGGACCTTCATCAGTTCCACTTCACCTTCCTTCACCAGCTCTCTGATCCTATGGTACCTCATATCTATATGCTTTGTGCATGCATGATAGACTAGGTTCTGTGCAAACAATAGAGCACTCTGACTATCACCGAATAGTATAACCTTGCTCTGCTCCACCCCCAACTCATCAATCAGCCTCCTAAGCCAAAGGGCTTCCTTTGCAGCCTCCGTTGTCCCAATATACTTAGCCTCTATGGTAGATAAGGCCATGATTGGTTGAAAGATTGATCTCCAAGACACCGATCCACCATATACACAGAATAGGTATCTAGTAGTAGACCTCCTTGTATTAAGATCATCAGCATAATTTGCATCAACAAATCCTTCTAGAGGACCTGAACCTTCACACATCTTCATAGATTATTATTCAAATCCTTCAAGCTACCCACCAAACACCAAACCATAATCTCTTGTTCCATGCAGATATCTCAATATCCATTTCAATGCTTTCCAGTATTCCTTTCCAGGGTTAGCCATGTATCAACTAACCGTGCTCACAGTACATGCTATATCTGGTCTATAGCACACCATAGTATACATCACACTATCTACAACATTTGCATAAGGTACTTATTTCATGTACTCTCTCTTCTCTTTTGACTGGAGGCACTATAATTTGGAGAGAGACATATGACTTGGGAATGGTGTCTCTGCAGGTTTTGCCTTCTCCATCCCAAACCTCTTCAGAATCTTTTGGATATATTTTTTCTATGACAAATGGAGCACTCCTTTACACCTATCTCTGTAAACCTCCATTTCAAGGATTTTCTCAGTTGGACCCAAATCTTTCATCTCAAATTTAGATGATAATGCCCTTTTCAACCTTTTCACAGCATCCATGCTTCTACTGGCTAATCTTTTCATAGCATCCATCCCAATTTCAGACTGAGTTGGCTAACCTAAGACTGGGTTGGCTCAGTCCCAGACTGAGCCAACCTAGCTATGTGGGACTGAGCCGACCCAATTATGTACCATGCCAATAGCCTAAAAATACTGCTTTCTATCTAGATTTTTCTCTGAGACCTAGCTGACCTAATTCTGGACTGAGCTGATCCAATTTCCAACTAAGCTGGCTCAATCTTAGAGTGAGTTGGCCTAGTTTTTGAACTTTACTATTGAGATAGATTTTTTTTCTGGCTCTCTCCCATCTTATCAAGACCTATCTTCTTATGTTTTCAATACTTAGGAGTGCCACTTCTGAGCTCACACCCACTACATCACTGACTCCTTGTAGAGCTAGTGATCCTTCTCAAAGTTTTGCAGCAACTCCAGTGAACCATGGTAGTTCACTGTAGGCTTTATCATTCTAAAATATGTAAGAAAGGGGAGGAAGGACTTGGACAAAGAATTAAGGATCGCATCCTTGCTGAGCTACTCATGTAGGGAAAAGCCTAGCTTATTCAGGCACTCAATCATCTCGATCATGTATAATACACAATCGATGATTGACTCCCATCTCTCATCCAAGTGTTAAAAATGGCACAACTAGTATTATGCATCTCAACATCATCAAGCATACCAAAAAAGTCGTTCAACTTTTTAAGCATCTTCTATGGCTGGGCACTCTCAAATCTATGGCTAAACTCATCATTCATTATTGCCAGCATAATACACCGAATGGTGGTATGGTCATTGAGCTACTTCTGGTAAGTATCTTAGACCGTGCCTCTTGCACTTGGATCTGGCTCCTCAGGTATAGGATCCATCAAAATATATAGGATCTGCTCATTCTCCAAGGCAATCTTTAACTTTCGATAACAACTATCGAAGTTAAGTTTGATAAGTTTGTCATTACCTAACAATGGCCAGAGTGATAGGGTAGTCACCATTTCTGCATAAAAAAGAAAAATCAAACCAAATTAGTATATGAATTATTTATCCTAAAGACTTAAACTTTAGTTTAAAATTTTTTTCATAATTTTATACGAACTGGTTGTCCCTACATCTAGTTTGAGGAATTACTTTAATTTCTTAGTGGGTACTAGAATCCACATAGACTACACATGAGCCCAACTTTGGTTAGTCAACCTATGTGCAAATATGGGTAGGTTTATAACCAATTATTTTTTTAAACAACTTTTAGTAATTTTATTTTGCCCTAGAACCTAATCAGTAGGCTTTGGCCTCCACTGAAAAGATCCGATTAGGTCCAACAAATGATCAGGCCTGACTTTGATCGGCCAACCTGATCACCATTAGAAAGACATGACGAAACCATCATTTTATGAATGATAATTTTATTGGTCAATAAGTACCAAGCCTTTGGGCCTCAAATTATTATTAAATTAATAGACCTATTATCACTCAACTTAATTGGAGACTCTGACCTAGTTATCAATATAACTATATCATTTTTAAGAACCTAATAATTTTAGAGGATTTGATTAATTGATTTTAAGAAGACGAGAGAAGAATTCATCAACCAATTTGGATTCTCCCACTGACTTCACTAAGTCTGATCAAAAGAACCTAATTTGAGTTAGTATTAGGAGCACCTAAATTAGTCACATTGATTTACTTAATTGATGTGAGTGAGTCCAAATCATCAAGTGATCTAATTAGAAACTTAACTCACCAGGAAGGCCAGGTAAGTGAGATCAGTGGGAGGGATATGCCATTAACTTGTTAAAGATCGAATCAGTGCGAGTAGCTTTCAATTAAAAACTACTGATCAGACTACAAAACTTATCTTAGATACTATCTAGTTTGTTATTTTTATTTAATCAATCTAGTAATTTTATGTTCGACCGCATAGCCACGAATCAAGTCCATTTGATTCTCGTTAAAGGCATGGACTTGACCAACTATAATTATTGTAATGGAGTCTAAAGAGTCCTTGACCTAATCTAATTCAACATTTGGTTAGATTTGATCAATTACTCTAATTTAGTCCATTCTTTAACTAACCTTAGGTCTAATCCATTTAATGGACCTAATTCATCTAACTAAATAACCCATGTTTTATGGTTAATGACTTGGGATCTTTAATTCATAATTCTAGACCCTAATTTATTTTACTTAATTCTCAATTATGTTTTTGGACAAAAGGTAGGGGTTTGGCATTTCAAAAATATTTTTCAAAATTTTGAAAGATTCTTTACAACATAACGATGTTCACTAAATGGCTCGACTCATTTCAAAAATAGGTTGGATAATTTCACAAACAGTACTAGTTATAGGTTTTATGTTGCTACATAAAAAATTAATCATGAATCTAAATTTAGATCTAATCTAACACATTTATGATTAAAATTTTAATTAAACCAATCTAAAATATTCTTTCACCATTTATCTTCATGAATGAGTTCACAGGGGCACCCCTACCACCATAAGGGATCTCCATCGAATGGGAGGAGATGGCCTTCAAATCATGCTTATCCCATATTATCAGATGGCTTGGTGGCTCATTCAAGCTCGATTACTAGGCTACTCAAATCAAGTACATATCTAATATGCATAAATTTTTAAATTCTAAAGCACATAAATCACATTTAATGAACTACACTCTAATACCATGGATGGTTTTTAGTGCAGGATTTCTAGCCCTATTTTTGAATATTTTTCAAAAATTCATTAAATATAGTAGAAAATATAATTAATCCAATTAATTATAAGCTATTATCATATCAAAAAATCCTACACTTAGGATCTAAATATGATATACATGCTTTGAATTCGAAAATAAAAACAATAGCAGCAACTATTTACTACTACACTACTTGTTCGGAACATGATACCTATGTGGGTAGTCGATCACTGCAATCCGATCATTGTGAGGAAGGTCCACTCGTCATAATGTAGCCACATAGTGTGTCTGGCCTCCGTGGATCATCCACATGAGGTCCTGATCCTGATCAGCTCCTTTCGAGTACTTGCTAGATGTCTAGAAGCTTTGATGGCTGTTGTCGACTGAACTGCTTTGATATTCATCTACGGACTCTTTAGACACCCTAGATCACCAGTAGACTTAGTAGAGAGGTAGAGGAGGTTCTTCCTAAAATTTGGTGGGCTCACGATACTCGTAGCTCATACAAACTCTTCTAGAACCCTAGGGTAGCACACTCACCCAAACCCTATGCACTTATTTCTCTGGAACTCTTTTCCTAGATTTTTTTGAATTTTCCGTAGGCAGAAGGGGGCTCATGGATTGAGTATCTCACTCTCTATCTGATTTGTATGTGCCTAGAAATGTCCCCTATTTAATTTGTGCCATTCTAAGTCAATACTGCATGTGGAAAGATAAGGATAGGTTGGTTGTTCATTTGAATTCAAATCCCGTTTGAATTCAAATGCCAACCAATTTGCTCCTATCCACTTGGGGCATGAAGATACTAGGCATGTTCCCTTCTTAGTGTGGAGAGAAGTTATGAGAAATTATTTTTGGTAGGGAAGAGTAGGCATAAAAAATTTGGTTGTGGCACAAGATAAGAGGATAAGTGGTTATCCATTCAAATTCAACTTCCATTTGAATTTGAATGGCAACCAACCATGCATTATCCTTTTAGGACATGGGATAGCTGAGTGTGCACCACGTTAGCATGAAAAAAAAATCATGAGAATTAATAAGTGGTAAAAATATACTAATAAAAATATTAAATTATAAAATAAATTAATCTATTTTTTTAGAAATTGGTACTTTTGTTAATCTTATGTAGAAAAAAAGACCACTAATATGAAGATCTTATTTTTTTGGTTCAGATGAAATAAATTTTAGGCAAAACGAACTTCAAACGAGCCCAAAATTGAATTTCAAAAAAAAAAAAAAGAACCGGTCCAATTCAAACCGATTCAAAAAAACTGGCTCAGCAAACCGCCAGGTCCAACCACACCCAGCAGACTGACCCGCTGATGCAATGCTGACGTCAACATTTTTTGCAGTGCATGGTGGACCATTTGGAGGGCATTTTGGAGATTTTACTTGGAGAAGCACGCTCCGATTGGCTGAAGAATGCGGTGCTCCATGCAACACCAGAATCACGCATGGTCTACAGAGAACAATTTGGGAATTCTATCTAATTCGATCGACGCCTTTCATTGAGATTTGATCGGACGATCGAAATGCATGTGCTAACGAACGGCAGATGCAGCTCCCGATCGAGATCCAACGGCTGAGATTCATCCTGATTTTAAAACTAAGAATCAGAGACTTCTTTATGCATGATCTAATGGCCCAGATTTGATCTTCAAGGTTGATCTGACGGTCCAAATGAATTACAACTTGATTTAGGATTTTAAGATGATTTTTGAGTGATTTTTGGACCGTTTGATCAAAATCCAACAATTAGAATTGATCCAGGACTCTTTTTGAGTTATTTTGAGAGTTCTAAACCTAATTTCAATAGAATTTTGGTGGAAAAATCTACCTCTCAACCTATAAAAAGGTCTGCTATTGCCGAAGAAAAGAAGAAGAGGAGAGATAGTTAAAAAAAAAGAAAAGAGAGAGAGAGAGAAGAGAAAGGTAGAAAGAGAAGAGAGATTTTTGAGAGAAAAGGAAGGGCTTTTAATTTTTTTTCTTTTCTTCTTCTGACAATCAGAACATCGACCAAGGAGCTTCTCTTCTTCCTCACCAAGTTTTTCACACCAAGAACGATGGATAATCAATTTCAACAATCAAACAATCTAATTTCTTTATGCTTTTTATTTTATTTGCTATTTTTAAACTTATTATCATGAACTAAATTTTCTTTTACTAAGGCTAAGGTGTAGCTATTCTTTTAATGCAATATTCAGTATGATTTATTTTTAATTTTAAATTTTATTCATGAGCAGTATATAAATCTGATCTTAATGCTTTTAGATTACTGATCGTCCTCTAATTGATCTAATGAACATAGATGTTATGGACCAAGTACATCTATGTTATTGCTTCTTGATTATATACCCGTATTATAAATCAAATTAGAATTCATATGCATGCAAAAATTTTAGTGCACTTTGGATGCAGTATATTTTAATTAGAGGGTTTCACAAAACTTAATGCATTAATATTTATTTAAATTATAACTGAACCAAAGTATAATTAATAAACATTGATAGTTTTACTATGCCTGGACCAAAGGATAGTGAATGAACTAGGAAACTCCATCGTCACATGAAAGAAAATTAATGTTTCAATCTAACTTTCTTGAACTTTGTGATACTTTTAAAATTAATGGGATGTCGAATGATGCTATTAGATTAAGGTTATTTTCTTTCTCTTTACGGGACAAAGCTAAGAGTTGGCTTCATTCTCTTCCTATAGGTTCTATCATAACTTGGGATGTCCTAGCCCAAAAATTCTTAGCCAAGTACTTTCCACCTTCCAAGACTGCCAAGATGTGCAACGGTATCACTTCTTTTATGCAGATGGACATGGAGATACTATATGAGGCTTGGGAGCATTTCAAAGAATTGCTGAGGAGATGTCCACATCATCAACTATCCGTATGGCTTTAGGTGCAAACTTTCTATAATGGTTTATCTCCTACTAATCATTCTATGATTGATGCAGTAGTAGGAGGAACAATTAATCAAAAAATGGAGGAAGAAGCCTTAGATTTGATCGATAAGATGGCATCAAATAGCTATTAGTGGCAGACAGAATGCATAATGCCAGAAAGACTAGTAGCTGTGCAGGGAGTAGATTGCGTGCCAACCTTACTAGCTGAAATTTCAGGCCTTAGAGCCAAAGTCAACAATTTGAAGGGAACAGCTATGCATGTTCAAAGCATCACTTATGACCTATGTGGAGGAGGACACGATACAAGCAATTTTTAGACAGGTAATCCTTTTGCTAAAGCAACTGATACAGCTAATTATGTTGGTAATTATTTTAGGCCATAACAAAACAATCCCTACTCCAACACATACAATTAAGGATGGAGGCAGCATCCAAATTTCTCATGGAGTAATCAAAATGCAGCACAACAGCCACCCCCGATATTTCAAGTACCTTAAAAGAAGTCCAACATGGAAGAGTTGATGGTCAAATTTATGCAAAACCAAGAAGCAACTATAAAAAATTTAGAAGCCAAACTTAGATAGGACCAAGCAGCAACAATTCGAAACTTGGAGATGCAAATAGGTCAAATGGCTAAGATAATCTCTGAGAGACCTCAGGGATCCTTACCAAGCAACACGGAGATCAATCCAAGAGAGCAAGTCAATGCTATCATCCTAAAAAGTGGTACAAAGCTGGAGGAACCACATCAGAAGAAAGTGACTGAAGAGCCAACTACAAATAAGGAACCATCAACTAAAATTTTATCAGTCACCAAAACAACCAGCAGATGGATGGTCTCCAGGTATACAGTTTGCTGATCCAAATTGAAGCCCTACGTGCTGCCAATACCATTCCCAAAGAGACAAATACAGCATCCAGACAAAAAATTTTCTAACTTTTTCAAAATATTAAAGAATTTACATATTAATATTCCTTTTGTAGATGCTATCACCCAAATGCCCAGGTATGCCAAGTTTCTCAAAGAAATCCTAACAAATAAGAAAAAGCTGAAGGAGCATGAGAGAATAAATTTAAATGAAGAATGCTTAGCAATACTTCAAAATAAATTACCACAGAAGCTAAAAGATTCAGGGAGTTTTACCATCCCTTGCATTATTGGTGATTGTAGTTTTGATAAAGTTTTATGTGATTTAGGAGCTGAAGGGAAATCCTGATTTTCCGATCCAGGTTCATTCAGATCTGATCAGATCAAGAGATAAATTTCAAAAATTTTTCTCTTTGATCTGTATCAGATCTGGGATATTTCAGATTTGACTCTTATTATTTTAACAAACAAAATAAAATAAGGATAAATTAAATCAAATTTAATTTACCTAATTTGGGTAATCCAATTATCCGTTGATGATCCTGTATGCAGCGGAAGGTTCTGGATCTAGCCACGCAAGCGCCTGGCCTCTATCGGTATCCACTCAGGCTTGATCTGGAGATCCTCTTCTTCTCTATCATGTCTCCAAAAATTAGATCTGGATCTAATCTGGAGGATCTTCAAAACACTTTTTGAAGATCAGCAGTCGTCCTTTGCAGCAGTGCAGCCTTCTAGCTTTCAATCGCCTTTCTTTGATCTGAATCGCACCAACCAAAAATCCAAAACTCCTTTTGGACGTGGAGAGGAGAGGGAGAAGGTGGTTTGGCATGGAGGAAGAGGGGAGAGGCAGCCTTGGGGTGTGGAAATTGTGATTCCTTTTAATCACTTCCAATCACAATCTGGGTTGGGCGCAGGGTCTTATTTATAGACTGTCTGTGATCCAACTTCTCTTCTTCCCAACCAATCACAACTCTTTATGAAATCAGATCTAAATCTGATTGGTGGGAATAGAGTCCCCTGGATTCCTCCTTAGAGGGCGCCTAAGACCAGTCAAAGTTGGTTCTTAGGAGAACTCTAATTGGAATCCAAAAAGGAGATGGAGTCCTTGTCCAACAAGGACTCCTAGGCGCCTCCAACTTGGGCACACGCCTAGGGTGGCGTGCGCCCTCCTCCTTGCCAGGTTCTGGCAGGGGGACAAGCCCCCACCAGCTCTCCAATAGGTGCATGACATGTGGTCAAAAGTCAAAGTGTCAATGGTCAACATTTGACCAGTCAAAGGTCAGACTTTTGACCAAAGTCAAAGAACAAGAAATGGCAGGTGACCAAAAATGGCAGGTAATGTCTTACAAAATAAGACAACCTTTTCTGACTTGGACAACCTCCAGTCAGACCATATGAAGGCCTCTGATTGAGCACAAACTCCTTTGGCTCAGTCAGGACAACTTATTTATGATAGTAAAAGAAGAACGTTAGGTTCAATCGAGTGCTAGCACGATTTTCTTGAACCTAATTGAATCTCATTCAGATCAATTGAACTAGATCAGTTCAATTGATGATCACCAGATTCAAACCCTTGTTTGTGTGACCCAGTTAGGTTCAGTTCTGTATGGTAATGGGATATGTCATGATCTCTATCATCGACATCATCGAAACTCCTTTCGATGGATCAGAACTCTTCTGATTCGAACAGCTAGAATGATCGATCATCTAAATCATTCTAATTGCTCCCAAAATCCACCAGTGACACCTAGCAGTATATGGTGGCAACCCATCAGAGCTGAATGCGAACCTCTTGGTGCAGCTACCTGTGTGATTAAGTTCTTCTATCTTGAGCCCCGATCAGATTAGGGTTAAGGTGAACTCGTCAAACCCTAGTCTCTGTCATATGATGTAATCATTCGATTCGAGTCCAATGTGAAAATCTAAATAGAAACTCTTTCTATTATTTCACTCTGCCATGGCCATGGACTTCTGGACTTGATTCTCATGATCATCATAGGGCTGCTCCTCTACCACCGAGGTAGATAGATTCCATCTTGATGCAATCCAGTTCCTACAATGAACATGCTATAGCCAACATACACCTCAGGGATTCCATATGGCTAGGAGATCGAGTAATGGTGTAGTCAAACTATAACACCCTCAAGGTGAACTGCCGATGCATCTCAGGTCAAAGAACCAGACACACTACTGCAGCATCGAGTCAGTCATTGACGAGAAGGTAGACTTCCCTAATGACTACTCGAGGTGGTCACGCTCAGTGCCCTCGTTCTCTAACGAGTACCTGTACTCTCGCTCCGGTGTCTCCACACCGTAGACTCAAGACTCATCTACTAAAGAGAAGCGATTGTACACCAACCTTTCGGATCAATCACCATCCTCGTGATGATCCTATGGTCGGGAGCATTTTATGAGTTAATAATGATTATTCATGTCTTAAATTTTCAACTCTTGAAAATATGAATTATCATTACCATTAACTCAAAGGATGTATCACAGACACTAAATACACATATGTGATAGAAAATAACCCATTTTATTGATTTTAGTCAAAATTATAATTTTGCCCCTAGAAGTGTATTACAAGTGTCAGCCAATTCTGGCTTCTAGGGCACATATATCTAACAATCTCCCACTTGTCCTAAAGCCAATTGGCTACAAGTCTAAGTCCCATCTTCTCAAGGTGGGCTTCGATCTTCTGCTGGCCCAACGGCTTTGTAAGTGGGTCTGCCACATTATCTGCGGAGTTGACTCTCTTGACCTCGACGTAACCCTTCTCGAGGTAATCGCGGATGAGGTGGTATCGCCGCTCAATGTGCTTGGATTTCTGGTGAGACCTCGGCTCCTTAGCAAGGGCTATGGCGCCATTGTTGTCGCAGTATAGAGGAATGGCATCTGATGGCATTACTCCAATTTCTGCAGCAAACTTCTTGTACCAGAATGCTTCCTTTCGCAGCCTCTGATGCAGCGATATATTCTGCTTCCATGGTGGAATCTGCTATCACAGTTTGCTTGGAACTCTTCCAGCTGACAGCTCCACCATTGCACACAAACAGACTTCCAGATGTCGACTTTCGATCATCTATATCGGACATGAAAGTCCGAGTCTGTGTATCCCTGGACTTGGAGTTCTCCATTACCAAAGACCAACATCATATCCTTAGTTCTTCTCAAGTACTTAAGGATACATTTCACAGAAGTCCAGTGTTCTTCACCTGGATTTGACTGATATCTGCTTGTGACACTCACAGCATGGGCTATATCAGGTCGTGTACATAGCATGGCATACATGAGGCTCCCTATTGCAGAAGCATAAGGGATCTTGCTCATGCGTTCTATTTCCTCAGGTGTGCTGGGGCACATCTTCTTGGAAAGATGAATACCATGTCTGAAGGGTATTAATCCCCTCTTAGAGTTTTCCATACTAAACCTCTTTAGTACTTTCCTCTATGTACATCTTCTGTGAAAGTCCTAGCATCCTATTCGGTCTATCCCTATAGACCTTAATTCCTAGAATAAAGGATGCTTCACCTAGGTCTTTCATGGAGAATTCCTTGGACAACCACATCTTGACTGATGTCAACATGGGAATATCATTCCCAATAAGGAGGATGTCATCCACGTACAATACGAGGAAGACAACAGCGCTCCCACTGACCCTTTTGAAAACACATGGTTCCTCTTCATTTTTGATGAAACCAAACTTTTTGATCACATCATTGAAACGAGTGTTCCAGCTCCGAGATGCTTGCTTAAGTCCATATATGGACCTTTGCAGCTTGCAAACCTTGTGATCAGTATCACTGGATGTGAAACCTAGCGGCTGTTCCATATAGATATCTTCCTCAAGATATCCATTTAAGGAATGCCGTTTTCACGTCCATTTGCCATATTTCATAATCGAAATAGGCTGCAACGGCAAGCAATGTGCGGATGGATTTTAGCATAGCCTACTGGGAAAAGGTATCCTGATAGTCAATGCCTTCGCGTTGACTATAACCTTTTGCCACCTAGTCTAGCCTTGAATGTCTCCACATTCCCATCTGCACCAATCTTTCTCTTGAAGATCCATTTACACCCAATAGGTACTATACCTTCTGGTGGATCTACCAAGGTCCAGACTTGGTTTGAGTGCATCGAGTCAATTTCTGACTGCATTGCCTCTAGCCATTTCTCGGAGTCGATATCTGATATCGCCTCGTTGTAGGTTTTGGGATCATCACCATGAGCACCATTACCTATGAGGAACATTTCCTCTACATCCTCTGAAATAATACCTAAGTATCTTTCAGGGGGACGGGAAACTCTTTCCGATCTACGAGGTGGAGGAGGTAGTGTTCTTATTGGCTCAACCTGATTTGGTTCCACTTGGTCCTTAGCTCGTTATGCTTGTGAGACTTTCTCATCAAGCTTAATCTGCTTTCCAATGCCGCTATCTTGAATAAACTATTTTTCAAGAAAGATGGCATGTCGACTCACAATCACATTGTGGTCTTCTGGAATGTAGAAATAGTATCCTAATGACTCTTTAGGATATCCTATGAATCGAGCTCTAAAGGACCTAAACTCTAACTTGTCCGCTTGTTGTCTTTTGACATGAGCCGGACAACCCCAAATTCTGAGATGACTCAGACTTGGTTTCTTACCGTGCCATATCTCATACGGTGTGGTAGGAACGGTTTTAGAGGGAACCCTATTCAGTAGATAAATTGAAGTTAACAATGAGTGTCCCCAAAGAAAATCAGGGAGGTCTGTGAAGCTCATCATGGATCGAACCATATCCAATAGAGTCCGATTTCTCCGTTCTGAAACCCCGTTGAGTTGAGGTGTTCCTGGTGGAGTCCATTGAGAGACTATGCCATTTTCCTTAAGATAGTCTAGGAATTTTCGGCTAAGGTATTCACCTCCTCGATCTGATCGAAGAACCTTAATGGGTTTTCCAGTTTGTTTTTCTACTTCATGTCTGAATTCTTTGAACTTTTCAAAAGCTTCAGACTTATGTCTCATAAGATACACATACCCATACCTAGACAGATCATCGGTAAAGGTAATGAAGTAGACAAAATTGCCTCTAGCCGGCACATCAAATGGGCCGCACACATCAGTATGTACTAGGGCAAGGAGATCTGTGGCCCTCTCCCCATGTCCAACAAAAGGGAGTTTAGTCATTTTGCCTTGAAGACAAGATTCACAAGTTGGATATGACTCAAAAGTCAATGGACTCAATAGCCCATTTTTCTCCAATTTGTTGATCCTATCTTCTGCTATATGACCTAATCTCAGGTGCCATAGATATCTGTCGTTTGGACTATCCCTAGGTCGTTTGGCATTCACGTTTTGCTCGATAGTTAGAACAGGTACATCAATATGTAGCTGATAAAGACCATTAATAAGGAAACCATTTGCAATTTTATTTCTTTCATAAAGAATGTTACAATGGTCCTTAAAGAAGGTGATCACATAAGCCTTCTTGTGCTAAGCATGAAACAGAAATCAAATTCCTGCTAGCTGCAGGCACATAATAACAGTCTTTCAAAACTAAGTCTAAACCAGATGGTAATCGAAGAGGGTATGTTCCCACGGCTACTGCAGCAACTCTTGCTCCATTACCGATGCGTAGGATCATGTCTCCATCCCTCAGCCTCCTGCTATCCTCAAGACCCTGCATAGAAGTGCACAGATGAGCACTAGAACCAGAGTCAAGCACCCAACTGGATGCAGAAGAAACCGTAAGGTTAGACTCAATAACGAGCATACCTCCAGAAGGACCTTCCTTCTTGTTCTTCAGGGTGGCCAGGTAAGTAGGGCAGTTCCGCTTCCAATGGCCGTCGCTGTTGCAATGGAAACACTTTCCTTTGCCATCGGACCTTTTTCTTCGGTTCTGCCTTCTTCTTCTTTGATCCTTCCACCTTTTGCTTTTTCACAGACTTCTTTTTCTTTCCATAAGACTTTCTTTTGGAAGAAGTCCGTTCCATAGCAAGAACTGAGCCTTTAGAACCTTTCATAGAAAGCTCAGCGGTAACCAGCATATTCATTAACTCGGCCAAGGAATTTTGAAGTTTATGCATGTGGTAATTCATGATGAATTGCCCATATGCATCAGTCAAGGATTGCAGAATAATATCGTTCTGCAGATCCAAGTCCTAACTTCACACCGAGCTTCTCAAGCTCTTCCATGTCCTTGATCATTGTCAGACAGTGATCTTGGACTGACTGCCCATCACGCATCTTAGCCTTAAAAAGTCATTTTCGTGACTTGATATTTGGCTGCGCGACTCTGTTCACCAAACATCTCCTGCAGGTGAGCCAACATTTGGCGAGCAGTCCCGATATCTTCATGTTGGCGCTGGAGCTCATCAGACATCGAGCCCAACATGTAAGTATCTGGCCTTATTATCTTCGTCAATCCATTTTTCCAGAGACGCTCTCTGTTCAGTGGATGGATGGGCTGGTAAGGTGGGAGGGTCCTGGTCCAAAACATGGTGTTAACTTCTCTGAACCCAAAACAATTTTGTAGTTCCTGAGCCAATCTTTATAATTGGGTCCAGTCAGTCTATGTGTGTCCTAGGATACGTGCCAAGTGGGTTGGACGCAGACATTTTTCCTGTAGAGAGTCAAAGATTCTAGTTAGATACTGTAATTTTGACTTGACCAATTTGTTTAGGGATTTTATTTTTAAACAAATTAGCTCCCACTATTTTCTCGGATCCCTACACTCCCTCTGTAGAGATGCGAAAATCTCCATGATTGATGATTTCTAGTGGGTGGTGCGGTCTCACCAACTGACTCATCACCTCACCTAACAGTTATTGGTGATGGGTTAGCCAATGAGTGAACAACTCTTGTTCAATGATTCTCTAATCATGGTGCACCCAAACTTGGTCTCTAATTCATGAATCTCACCGTATCCGGAATATTGATCCACTCCTTAGTTAAGTCAGACCCACCATTTGCATAGACTGGGTTCCTAATTGAGTCTCTCACCGTATCCGAAATATTGAGCCCAACTCATCCTCCAGCCCATAGCATCCAATGCCTAATAGACATGGTTGCATCTTCCCGGTGCAACTGAGCCACTGTATCCAGCCGAGAACAATCAACCCCGGGAAGGGCCCGCACATCTACAATGGTGGAAGACCTCAGACTTAATCTTTTCTTAGGGAGAATTGATTCAGGTCTCATTAAACTAGACTTGGCTTAGTCATAACAATTATGACTAACCTAGTGGCATGGGTTAGCTCGGATTATTGACCACCTCAGATCAGAACTGTGTCAACAGATATGGCCAGGTAAGTGAGACCGGTGGAAGGAATATGCCATTAACTCGTACAAGAATGCATTCAGGTCGAGTAGCTTCCAATTAAAAACCAGTCGGTCGTCTGTGCCAAACTTACCTTAGACACCAAATTGTTGAGTCAGAACCAATTGGGTTAGCCTACAATCCAGACTCTAACCTCTGAGCCTAATTAGGTCTTGCTTGATCGTGACTCGATCTTGACCCAGACTTAATCCTATTAGGCTGGTCAATTTAAGCATTGTTGATCCCATCTAACCAACTCTTGATTCGGTTTGATCAACCGCTTAGACCTAATTGAGCTACCCAAGCCCGAACCCAGTATTATGAATATGTCTTAGATCTGAAATTCTCAATTTTAGACCTAATTAATATTTCATAATCTTAATTTTTAATTAAGTAGGGTTCATAAACAAAATATGCACAATAAATCCTAGGGTTTCAGGATCTAGGGTTTTGCAGAAAGTAAGTTTTGGGTTTCTGATTAAGGACGAACACGCAGCACCCCTACACGTCATAAGAACACCCCATCGAATGGGAAGAGAGGGCCTTTAAACCCTTCTTCGTTCTTATGACCGGACGGCCAAGAGGAACGCCTTAATCAGGAACATGCAATACTACAAAACAGTTTTAGATCTATATCATATATCTCATATACAAATTAGATCTAATCATGGCATATTTTGCATACATCTCATGTATCGAATCATGCATATTTTTAGATCTAAATTATCTCATAATAATCTAAAAAATTAGATTTAAATTGATCTAATCAAAATAAATTCTAATCTAGATAATTATGTAGAACTATTCTACAACTAGTCTAGACATGCATCAATCATATCTCATATGATATTTAAAATTAAATAATTTTTATTTGCTATTTTTTAGATGTTATTATAACACTTATAATATCAAAAAATAGTAAATAAATAGATCTAAAATATGATTTAATCAGATTAAATCAAAACATGCAAGACTATTCTATAGAACTATTCTATTTTAGAACTAGTCATGCATATTTTCTAATCTTAGATCCAAATCATTTAATTTTAATTTTTTCTGATTTTAGATCTGATCACATCTCATGTGACATCTGAAATCACTTATTTTCTAATTAAAATAAATTTAAAATTAGATCTAAATAATTTAGAACCTTGGCTCTGATACCAGTTGAAGGGAAAATCCTGATTTTTCGGTCCAGGTTCGTTCAGATCTGATCAGATCAAGAGATATATTTCAAAATTTTTTTTCTTTGATCTATATCAGATCTAGAATATTTTAGATCTGATTCTTATTATTTTAATAAATAAAATAAAATAAGATAAATTAAATCAAATTTAATTTACCTGATTTGGGTAATCCTATTACCCGTTGATGATCCTGTATGCAGTGGAAGGTTCTGGATCTAGCCACGCAAGTGCCTGGCCTCTATCGGTATCCACTCAGGCTTGGATCTGGAGATCCTCTTCTTCTCTATCATACGTCTCCAAAAATCAGATCTGGATCTGATCTGGAGGATCTTCAAAACTCCTTTTGAAGATCAGCAGTCGTCCTTTGCAGCAGTGCAGCCTTCTAGCTTTTCAATCGCCTTTCTTTGATTCTGGAATCGCACCAACCAAAATCCAAAACTCTTTTGGACATGGAGAGGAGAAGGAGAAGGTAGGTTTGGCATGGAGGAAGAGGGGAGAGATAGCCTTGGGGCATGGAGAATTGGATTTCAATTCTTCCAATCAATTGGTTGGGCGCAGGGTCTTATTTATAGACTGTCTGTGATCCAACTCCTCTTCTTCCCAACCAATCACAACTCTTTATGAAATCAGATCTAAATCTGATTGTGGGAATAGAGTCCCCTGGATTCCTCCTTAGAGGGTGCCTAAGACCAGTCAAACTGGTTCTTAGGAGAACTCTAATTGGAATCCAAAAAGGAGATGGAGTCCTTGTCCAACAAGGACTCCTAGGCGCCTCCAACTTGGGCACATGCCTAGGGGCGTGCGCCCTCCTCCTTGCCAGGTTCTGGCAGGGGGACAGCCCCACCAGCTCTCCAAT
>QRFJ01001419.1:0-41648 GCA_006176705.1 Cocos nucifera
AGCATGTTCATAAGCTCAGCCAAAGTATTTTGAAGTTTATGCATATGATAGCTCATGATGAACTGCCCATATGCATCAGTCAAGGATTATAGAATTATATCATTCTGCAGATCTAGGTCCAACTTCACTCCAAGCTTCTTAAGCTCTTCTAAGTCCTTGATCATCATTAGAAAATGATCTTGGACTGACTACCCGTCATGCATTTTAGCCTTGAATAGTCATTTAGTGACCTGATATTTGGCTGCACGACTCTGTTCATGAAACATCTCTTGCAGGTGAGCCAACATTTGGCGGACAGTCTTGATATCTTCATGTTGGTGCTGAAGCTCATCAGACATCGAACTCAATATGTAGTATCTAATCTTGTTATCTTCATCCGTCCACTTGTCAAGAGATGCTCTCTATTCTGCGGATGGACGAGCTAGTAAGGTGGGAGGTCCTGGTCCAATACATGAGTTAACTTCTTAGAACCCAAAATAATTTTAAAGTTTTGG
This sequence comes from Cocos nucifera, assembly GCA_006176705.1. NCBI lineage: Eukaryota > Viridiplantae > Streptophyta > Magnoliopsida > Arecales > Arecaceae > Cocos > Cocos nucifera. The sequence goes on from QRFJ01001419.1 coordinate 495, forward strand.
AGCCAATCCTTGTAATTGGATCCGGTCAATCTATGGGTGTCTAGGATACGTGCTAGTGGGTTGGATGTAGACATTTTACTTTTTCTATAGAGAGTCAAAATTTCTAGTTAGATATTATAATTAAGACTTGATCAATTTATTTAGAAATTTAATTTTTAAACAAATTAGCTTCCACTATTTTCTCGGATCCCTACAATTCCTATGTAGAGATGTGAAAATCTTCATGATTATAGGTTTCTAATGGATAGTGCAGTCCTACCAACTGACTCATCACCTCACCTAACAGTTATTGATGATGGGTTAGCCAATGAGTGGATAACTCTTGTTCAATGATTCTCTAATTATGGTGCACCCAAACTTAATCTCTAATTCATGAATCTCACCATGTCCGAAATATTGATCCACTCCTTAGTTAAGTCAGACCCACCATTTGCATAGATTGGATTCCTAATTGGGTCTCTCACCATATCTAAAATATTGAGCCTAATTTATCCTTCAACCCATAGCATCCAATGCCTAATAGACATGGTTGCATCTTTTCAGTGCAATTGAACCACTATGATCAGTCGAGAACATTCAACCCCAGGAAGGGCCCACATATCTACAATGGTAGAAGACCTTAGACTTAATCTTTTTTTAGGAAGATTTGATTTAGATCTCTTTAAACTTGACTTATAATAGCCATAACAATTATGACTAGCCTAGTGAAATGGGTTAGCTCGGATTGTTAACCACCTTAGATCAGGATTGGATCGACAAATATGGCTAGATAAGTGAGATCGATGGAAGGGATATGCCATTAACTCGACAAGAATGCTTTTAAGTCGAGTAGCTCTCAATTAAAAATTAGTCGGTCATATCTGTTAGACTTACCTTAAATACCAAATTATTGAGCCAGAATCAATCAGGTTAGCCTATAATCCAGACTTTAACCACTGAGCCTAATTAGGTCTTAGCTTGATCGATCACTCATGTGATTCAATCTTGACCCAGACTTAATCCTATTAGGTTGGTCAATTTAAGTACTCTTAATCTCATCTAACCAACTCTTGATTTGATTTGATCAACCGCTAGACCTAATTAAGCTACCCAAGCCCGAACCCAATTTTATAAATATGTCTTAAATCTAAAAATTCTCAATTTTTAGACTTAACATATTTCATAATCTTAATTCTTAATTAAGTTTATGATTCATAAATAAAATATGTAAATAAAATCCTAGAGTTTTAGGATCTAGGATTTTGCAAAAAATAAGTTTGAGGTTTTTGATTAAGGATGAATGCGTAGCACCCCTACACATCATAAGAACACCCCATCAAATGAGAAGAGAGGGCATTTAAACCCTACTTTGTTCTTATGATTGGACGGTTAAGGAGAAGGCCTTAATCAGAAATATAAAAACTACAAAATTAGTTAGATCTACATCATATATCTCATATATAAAAATTTGATCCAGCTATAAACATGTTTTGCATACATCTTCATATATCATATCATGCATGTTTCAGATCTAAATTATCTCATAATCATCCAAAAAATCAAATTTAAATTGATCATATCAAATTAAAATCTATTCTAGATAATTATGTAGAACTATTCTACAACTAGTCTAAACATGCATTCATCATATCTCATATGAACAAAAATTAAATAACTTTATTTTTTATTTTTTAGATCTTATTATAATATTTATAATATCAAAAAATAATAAATAAATAGATCTAAAAGAATTATAACTAATCAAATTAAATTATGATCATGCTAGACTATATAGAGAATAATTCTATTCTACAACTAGTCATGCATCTTGTACAACTTAGATCTAAATTATTTAATTTTTTTTAATTTTTGATTTTAGATCTAATCATATATAATATGACATCTAAAATTATCAAATTATTAGATCAAAATTAAAATAAAATTAGATCTAATGAAAAATGTAACCTGACTCTGATACTAGTTGAAGGAAAAACCTAGTTTTTCGGATCAGGTTCGTTTAGATCTGATTGGATCAAGAGAGATATTTCAAAAAATTTTCTTTTAGATCTAGATCAGATCTCAAACTTTTTAGATCTGACATTATTGATCTAATAAAAAAATAAAATAAAAAATAAATTAAATCTAATTTAATTTTACCTTATTGCAGGTAATCTGATTATCCTATGATGATCCTGATGTCTGTCTGAGGTTCTGCATCTAGCCACACAAGTGCCTGGCCTCTACTAGTATCTACTCGGATAGGATCTGAAGATCTCCTTCTTCTTTATCACTTCTCCAAAAATTAGATCTAGATCTAATTTTGAAGATCTTCAAAACTCCTTTCGAAGATATGAGTTGTCTCTTGCAGCAGTACTACCTTCTTCCTTTTCCTGTCGCCTTTCTCTTGCTTGGATCGCACCAAACTTATGACCAAAAATTTTTAGGCATGGTTAGGAGAGAGAACACTTGAAGGTGGCATGGAGGAGAAAGAGGGGTAGCCTTGTGGCATGGGCAATAGGTCAAGCATCTTTGATCTTGGCGTAGATAGGATTTTTATAGACTCTATTGCACCATGTAGTGCCACATCATCCCGACCAATTATGACTTTCTATGCAATTAGATCTAAATCTGATTGGTGGGATGATATCATCTGATCCAATTAGATGAGAGTCCCTCTAAATCATCCTTAGATGGTGCCAAGACTAGGTCAAAGTAGTCCGCCATCCAAGTAGAATCCCCAAAGCAACTGAAGTCCCATCTATATGGAACTCCAGATGCTTTATCCAAGGGCGCATGCCTCTCTAGGCGTGTGCCTCTTATCCATCTACTTTTTAGTAGATGGACTGGCCCAAGAACTCTCTCCTATGATGACTTGACACATGGGTAGATGTCTAAGTATCAAAGATCAACATTTGACCAAATGTCCAAAATAGGACTTTTAGACCAAGGTGATGAACAAAAATGGCAGGTGTTATCAAAAATCAGGTAATTCATCTCATAAATTAAGACAATCCTTTTATTGACATGGACAAGCTCCAGTCAGACCAAGTAAAGGTATCTGAGTGAGCTCAGACATATTTGGCTCAGTCGAGATAAACTTTAATGATAATTAAAGGAGAACATTAGGCTTAATCGTATGCTAGCATGATTTTTTTAAACCTAATTGAATCTAATTCAAATCAATTGAATTGGGTTAGTCCAATTGATGATATCCAGATTGAAATCCTTGTTTGTGTGATCCAGTTAGATTCAATTCTGTATGGTAATGAGATATGTCATGATCTCTATCATCAACATCATCGAAATACCTTCCGATGGATCAGAACTTTTTTGATTCAGATAACTAGTATGATTGATCATCTAAATCATTCTAATTACTCTCAAAATCCATCAGTGATATCTAGCAGCATATGGTGGCAATCCATCAAAATTGAAAATGAACCTCTTGATGCAGTTACCTATGTGATTAAGTTCTTCTATCTTGAGCCCCAACTAAATTGGGGTTAAGATAATCTCGTCAAACCCTAATATCCATCATATGATTAATCATTCGATTCAAGTCCAATGTGAAAATCTTAATAGAAACTCTTTCTATTATTTCACTCGACCATGGCCATGGGCTTATGGACTTGATTCTCATGATCATCATAGGGCTACTCCTCATCTACTGAGGTAGATAGATTTCCTATTTGTGCAATCCAATTCCTACAATGAACATGTTATAGCCAACATACACCTTAGGATTCCGAATGGCTATGAGATCGAGTCATGATGTAGTCAAACTATAACACCCTCAAGGTAAACTGTTGATGCATCTTAGGTCAAAGAACCAGACACACAACTGTAGCTTTGAGCTAGTCATCGACGAGAAGGTAGACTTCCTAATGGCTGCTCGAGGTGGTCACGCTCAGTGCCCTCATTCTCTAACGAGTATCTATACTCTCACTCTGGTGTCTCTATACCGTAGACTCAAGACTCATCTGCTATAAAGAAATAATTGTACACCAACCTTTCGGATTAATCACCATTCTCATGATGATCCTACGGTCTGGAGCATTTTATGAGTTAATAATGAAAATTCATGTCTTAAATTTTTAACTCTTGAAAATAAGAACTATCATTGCCAATAACTCAAGAGATGTATCACAGACACTAAATACACATTATGATAAAAAAATAATCTATTTTATTATTTATAGTCAAAATTATAATTTTGCCCTTAGAAGTGTATAACAAGTATCAGTCAATTCTAGCTTTTAGGGCACACATATCTAATAGATAGATCCTTCTGGAGATATGCTCGTTATTGAATCTAACCTTACGGTTTCTTCTACATCCAGTTGGATGCTTGACTCTGGTTCTAGTACTCATTTGTGCACTTCCATGTAGGGTCTTGAGGATAGTAATTGGCTGAGGAATGGTGAGATGATCCTACGCATCAAAAATGGAGCAAGGATTACTGCTGTAGCCATGGAAATCTATCCTCTTTGACTATCATTTGGCTTAGATTTAGTACTTAGGGATTGTTATTATATGCCTGCCGCAAGCAAAAATTTAATTTTTATTTCATGTTTAGCACAAGAAGGCTATGTAATTAATTTTCTTAAGGACCATTATAATATTCTTTATGAAAAAAATAAAATTACAAGTGGTTTCCTCATTAACGATCTCTACTAGTTACATATTGATGTATCAATCTTTAATATCGAGCAAAATATAAATGTCGTAAAATGACCCAGGGATAGTCCAAATAATAGGTATCTATGGCACCTAAGGCTAGGTCATATAGCAGAAGATAGGGTTAACAAATTGAAGAAAATCAAACTATTGAGTCCATTGACTTTCAAGTCATATCCAATTTATGAATCATGTCTTCATGGCAAAATGACTAAGCTCCCTTTTGTAGGACATGGGAAAAGGGCCACGAATTGCCCTAGTACATACTGATGTGTGTGGCCCATTTGATGTGACGACCAGAGGCAATTTTGATTACTTCATAACTTTACCGATGATTTATATTGGTATGGATACGTGTATCTTATGATACACAAGTCTGAAGCTTTTGAAAAGTTTAAGAAATTCAGACATGAAGTCGAAAAGTAAACTGAAAAACCCATTAAGGTTCTTCGATCAGATCAAGAAGGTGAATACCTTAGTCATGAATTTCTGGACTATCTCAAGCAAAATGGCATAATCTCTCAATGGACTCCATCTAGAACACCTCAACTCAATGAAATTTCAGAATGAAGAAATTGGACCCTATTAGATATGATCCGATCCATGATGAGCTTCACAGACCTTTCTGATTTTCTTTGGAGATATAGTCTATTAACTGCTATATATTTATTGAATAGAATTTTCTCTAAAATCGTTCCTACCACACCGTATGAGATATGGCATGGTAAGAAACCAAGTCCGAGTCATCTCAAAATTTAGAGATGTCCGGCTCATGTCAAAAGATAACAAGCAGACAAGTTAGACTATAGGTCCTTTAGAGCTCGATTTATAGGATATCCTAAAGAATCATTAGGATATTATTTCTATATTTTAGAAGATCATAATGTGATTGTGAGTCGGCATGCCATCTTTCTTAAAAAATAGTTTATTCAAGATAGCAGCATTGAAAAGTAGATCAAGCTCGAGGAGAAAGTCTCATAAGAGCAACGAGCTAAAAATCCCATGGAACCAAACCAGGTTGATCTAATACAATCACTACCTCCTCCACCTCGTAGATCGAAAAAAATTTCTCATCCCCATGAGAGGTACTTGGGTACTATTTCAGAGGAAGTAGAGAAAATATTCCTCGTAGGTAATGGAGTTCATGGTGATCCCAAAACCTATGATGAGGCAATATCGAATATCGACTCTGAAAAGTGGTTAGAGGCAATGAAGTCAGAAATTGACTTGATGCACTCAAACTAAATCTAGACTTTGGTAGATCCACCAAAAGGTATAGTACCTATTGGGTGTAAATGGATCTATAAGAGAAAGATTGGTGCAGATGGAAATATGGAGACATTCAAAGCTAGATTAGTGGCAAAAGATTATAGTCAGTGCGAAGGCATTGACTATCAGGATACCTTTTCATCAGTAGCTATGCTAAAATTCATCTGCACATTGCTTGCTGTTGTAGCTTATTTTGATTATGAAATATGGCAAATGAACGTGAAAACAGCATTCCTAAATGGATACCTTGAGGAAGATATCTATATGGAACAGTCGCTAGGTTTCACATCCAGTGATGCTGATCATAAAGTATGCAAGCTACAAAGGTCCATATATGGACTTAAGCAAGCATCTCAGAGCTAGAATACTCATTTTAATTATGTAATCAAATTATTTAGTTTCATCAAAAATGAGGAGGAACCATGTGTTTTCAAAAAGATTAGTGAGAGTGCTATTGTCTTCCTCATACTATACGTGGATGATATCTTCCTTATTGGAAATGATATTCCCATGTTAACCATAATTAAAATATAGTTATCTAAAGAATTCTCCATGAAAGACCTAGGAGAAACATCCTTTATTCTAGGAATCAAAGTCTATAGAGATAGACCAAATAGGATTCTAGGTCTTTCATAGAAGATGTACGTAGAGGAAGTGCTAAAGAGGTTTAGCATGAAAAACTCCAAGAGGGGATTGGTACCTTTTGAAGAAAAAATTCTAATTTTCCGCACCAGGTTCGTTCAGATCTGATCAGATTAAGAGATATATTTTAAAAATTTCTCTCTTTGATCCTAGGGTAATCCTATTATCCATTGATGATCCTGTAAGTAGCGAAAGATTCTGGATCTAGCCATGCAAGTGCCTGGCCTCTATCGGTATCCACTCAGGCTGGATTTGAAGATCCTCTTCTTTTCTATCACGTCTCCAAAAATCAGATCTAGATCTGATCTGGAGGATCTTCAAAACTTCTTTCGAAGATCAGCAGTTGTCCTTTACAACAGCGCAGCCTTCTAGCTTTTTGTCGCCTTTCTCTCATCTGGATTGCACCAACCAAGAACCCAAAACACCTTTGGGCATGGAGAGGAGAGGGAGAAGATGGTTTGGTGTGGAGGAGGAGAGGAGAGGAGGCCTTGGGCATTGGGAATTGCAATGCTTTTCCAATGCTCTTTGAGTTGGGCGCAGGGTCTTATTTATAGACTATCTGTGATCCAACTCCTCTTCTTCCCAACCAATCACAACTCTTTGTGAAATCAGATCTAAATCTGATTGGTGGGAATAGAGTCCCCTGGATTCCTCCTTAGATGGTGCCTAAGACCGTCAAAGTTGGTTCTTAGGAGAACTCTAATTGGAATCCAAAAAGGAGATGGAGTCCCTATCCAACAGGGACTCCTAGGCGCCTCCAACTTGGGCACACGCCAAGGGTGGCGTGCGCCCTCCTCCTTGCCAGGTTCTGGCAGGGGGACAAGCCCCCACCAGCCCTCCAATAGGTGCATGACATGTGGTCAAAAGTCAAAGTATCAATGGTCAACATTTGACCAGTCAAAAGTCAACTTTTGACCAAAGTCAAAGGACGAGAAATGGCAGGTGACCAAAAATGGTAGGTATTATCTTACAAAATAAGACAACCTTTTTCTGACTTGGACAAGCTCCAGTCAGACCATAGTGAAGGCCTCTGATTGAGCACAAACTCCTTTGGCTCTATTAGGACAACTTATTTATGATAGTAAAAGAAGAACGTTAGGTTCAATCGGGTGCTAGCACGATTTTGAACCTAATTGAATCTCATTCAGATCAATTGAACTGGATTAGTTCAATTGATGATCACTAGATTCAAACCCTTGTTTGTGTGACCCAGTTAGGTTCAGTTCTGTATGGTAATGGGATATGTCATGATCTCTATCATCGACATCATCGAAACTCCTTTCGATGGATCAGAACTCTTCTGATTCGAACAGCTAGAATGATCGATCATCTAAATCATTCTAATTGCTCCCAAAATCCACCAGTGACACCTAGCAGTATATGGTGGCAACCCATCAGAGCTGAATGCGAACCTCTTGGTGCAGCTACCTGTGTGATTAAGTTCTTCTATCTTGAGCCCCGATCAGATTAGGGTTAAGGTGAACTCGTCAAACCCTAGTTCTCTGTCATATGATGTAATCATTCGATTCAAGTCCAATGTGAAAATCTAAATAGAAACTCTTTCTATTATTTCACTCTGCCATGGCCATGGGCTTCTGGACTTGATTCTCATGATCATCATAGGGCTGCTCCTCTACCACCGAGGTAGATAGATTCCATCTTGATGCAATCCAGTTCCTACAATGAACATGCTATAGCCAACATACACCTCAGGGTTCCATATGGCTAGGAGACCGAGTAATGGTGTAGTCAAACTATAACACCCTCAAGGTGAACTGCCGATGCACCTCAGGTCAAAGAACCAGACACACTACTGCAGCATCGAGTCAGTCATTGACGAGAAGGTAGACTTCCTAATGACTACTCGAGGTGGTCACGCTCAGTGCCCTCGTTCTCTAACGAGTACCTGTACTCTCGCTCCGGTGTCTCCACACCGTAGACTCAAGACTCATCTACTAAAGAGAAGCGATTGTACACCAACCTTCCGGATCAATCACCATCCTCGTGATGATCCTATGGTCGGGAGCATTTTATGAGTTAATAATGATTATTCATGTCTTAAATTTTCAACTCTTGAAAATATGAATTATCATTACCATTAACTCAAAGGATGTATCACAGACACTAAATACACATGTGTGATAGAAAATAACCCATTTCATTAATTATAGTCAAAATTATAATTTTGCCCCTAGAAGTGTATTACAAGTGTCAGCCAATTCTGGCTTCTAGGGCACATATATCTAACACCTTCAGACATGGTATTCATCTTTCCAAGAAGATGTGTCCTAGCACACCTGAGGAAATAGAATGCATGAGCAAGATCCCTTATGCTTCTGCAATAGGGAGCCTCATGTATGCCATGCTATGTACACGACCTGATATAGCCCATGCTGTGAGTGTCACAAGCAGATATCAGTCAAATCCAGGTGAAGAATACTGGACTTCTGTGAAATGTATCCTTAAGTACTTGAGAAGAACTAAGGATATGATGTTGGTCTTTGGTAATGGAGAACTCCAAGTTCAGGGATACACAGACTCGGATTTCATGTCCGATATAGATGATCGAAAGTCGACATCTAGGAGTCTGTTTGTGTGCAATGGTGGTGCTGTCAGCTGGAAGAGTTTCAAGCAAACAGTGATAGCAGATTCCACCATGGAAGCAGAATATATCGCTGCATCAGAGGCTATGAAGGAAGCATTCTGGTACAAGAAGTTTGCTGCAGAAATTGGAGTAATGCCATCAGATGCCATTCCTCTATACTGCGACAACAATGGCACCATAGCCCTTGCTAAGGAGCCAAGGTCTCATAAGAAATTCAAGCACATTGAGCGGCGATACCACCTCATCCACGATTACCTCGAGAAGGGTTATGTCGAGGTCAAGAGAGTCAACTCCTGCAGATACGATGTGGCAGACCCACTTACATAAAGTTGTTGGGCCAGCAGAAGATCGAAGCCCACCTTGAGAAGATGGGACTTAGACTTGTAGCCAATTGGCTTTAGGTCAAGTGGGAGATTTATTAGATATATGTGCCCTAGAAGCCAGAATTGGCTGACACTTGTAATACACTTCTAAGGGCAAAATTATAATTTTGACTATAAATAATAAAATGGGTTATTTTCTATCACATATGTGTATTTGAAAGTGTCTGTGATACATCCTTTGAGTTAATGGTAATGATAAGTTCATATTTTCAAGAGTTGAAAATTTAAGACATGAATTTTCATTATTAACTCATAAAATGCTCCTGACCATAGGATCATCATACGAGGATGGTGATTGATCCTAAAAGGTTGGTGTACAATCACTTCTCTTTAGGATAGATGAGTCTTGAGTCTATGGTGTGGAGACATCAGAATGAGAGTACAGGTACTCGTTAGAGAATGAGGGATACTGAGCGTGACCATCTCGAGTAGTCATTAAGGAAGTCTACCTTCTCATCGAATGACTGACTCGATGCTATGCAGTGGTGTGTCTGGATTCTTTGACCTGAGGTGCATCGGCAGTTCACCTTGAGGGTGTTATAGTTTGACTACACCATAACTCGATCTCCTAGCCATTCGAAACCTGAGGTGTATGTTGGCTATAGCATGTTCATTGTAGGAATTGGATTGCACCAAGATGGAGATCTATCTACCTCGGTGGATAGAGGAGCAGCCCTATGATGATCATGAGAATCAAGTCCATAAGCCCATGGCCATGGTAGAGTGAAATAATAGAAAGAGTTTCTATTTAAGTTTTTCACATTGGACTTGAATCGAATGATTACATCATATGACAGAAATTAGGGATTTGACGAGTTCACCTTAACCCTAATCTGATCGGAGCTCAAGATAGAAGAACTTAATCACACAGGTAGCTGCACCAAGAGGTTCGCATTTTTAGTTCTGATGGGATTGCCACCATATACTGCTAGGTGTCACTGGTGGATTTTGGGAGCAATTAGAATGATTTAGATGATCGATCATTCTAGTTGTCTGAATCAGAAGAGTTCTAATCCATCGAACGATGTTTCAATGATGTCGATGATAGAGATCACGACATATCCCATTACCATATACAACTGAACCTAACTGGATCACACAAATAAGGATTTGGATCTGGATATCATCAATTAGACTAATCCAGTTCAATTATTTTGAATAAGATTCAATTAGGTTCAAGAAAATCATGCTAGCACACGATTGAGCCTAATGTTGTCCTTCAACAATCATTAAAGCTTGTCTCGATTGAGCCAAATGTGTTTGGACTCACTCAGAGATCTTTACTTGGTCTGACTGGAGCTTGTCCAGATTAAAAAAGGATTGTCTTAATTTATGAGATAAATTTAAGACAACACCTGTCATTTTTCATCATCTGCTAAATCTTGTCCGTGGACTTTGATCAAATGTTGACCTTTGACACTTAGACATCCTCCCATGTGTCATGCATCCATAGAAGAGAACATAGGACTTTGTCCCCCTACTAAAAAGTAAAAAGGGAGGGGGCACATGCCTAGGGAGGTGTGCACCCCATGAGGATCATGCCTAGAGTCCCATACAGATGGGACTCCAGGTTGCTTCATAGTTTCAACTTGGGTGGCGCCAAAGAGTCCTTTTTGACCAATCTTGGTGCCACCTAAAGAGGTTTATGAGGGACTCTAATCTGATTGGATCAGATGATGTCATCCCACCAATCAAATATAGATCTGATTGCACAAAAAGTCATGATTGGCCGGGATGATGCGGCACTGCATGGTGCAGCAGGGTCTATATGAATCCTGTCTGCGCTTAGAATTATGAGTTTCAACCCTTTGCCCATGCCACAAGACTTCTCTCCCTTCCTCTCCATGCCACCTTCAGGTCCTCCCTCTCCTATCCATGTCTAAGAGTTTTTGGGTGCGAGTTTGGTGCGATCCGAGCAAGAGAAAGACAACAAGAAAGGAAGAAGGCAACACTGCTGCAAGAGACAATGGGTGATCTTCAAAAGTCATTTTGAAGATCTTCAAGATCAGATCTAGATCTATTTTTGGAGGATAGATTGAGAAGGAGAAGATCTCCAGATCTTGCTCGAGTGAATATCAGTAGAGGCCAAACGCTTGCGTGGCTACATCCAGAACCTCAAGCAAACATCGGGATCATCAAGGATAATAGGATTACTCATAACAAGATATAAATAAATTAAATTTTATTTTATTTTATTAGATCAATAAGATCAGATCTGAAGAGACTCAAACCTAATTTGGATCTAAGAAAAAAAAATTTTAAAATATCCCTCTTGATCTAATCAGATCTGAACGAACCTGATCCGGAAAAAAGAATTTTTCCTTCAAATCCAATACATGAAAGTATTTACCGAGCCTATGTACACCCATGTCTTATATACTCTCATCCCTTGAACTTAATCTCAATCTAAATCCTAAGTTAGTCCTCTTAAGATCTCTTAAACTAGGCTTTAAGACCCCTAGGATCAAACTAGATCCTAGCCCAAACAAACCTCCCATGCATCTCTACCCGCACACTGAGTCAATCTAGTCTCAACATTGAGTCGACTCAGTTGTGTATCATGCCACAATCCCGAAAACATACTTTCTATCTGGCGTTTGTCCTATGACATAGTTGACCTGCTTAAGACTGGGTCGACTCAGCTTGGAACTTAGTCAACCCAGTCTTAGTCTAAGCTAACTAACCTGTAGAAACTATTGCTGCTCTGCAATCTTCTTTCCTTAGTTGATTTCTTGCTCCACCTTATGTCCCAATTCTTTAGAGCACCAATCAAGCTCCTTAAGGTCCTCAATACTTGGACCTCAAGCCCATGGAGGGCTACACATTGTCTCTACCCTAGGAGCACACCTATCCTAGCCTTAGGACCACACTTATCTTAATCTCTCAGAGCCAACACCCTAACTCCTCCTGTAGCCTCCCAAAGCTTGGGAGCACCACACAAATCCTTACAGTTTCAAATTCAATGTTTAACTCCAATTGAATTTTAGGAATAATCAAGCAAATCAAGTTTAATAGAAGAACTCAATATCATTTTCAGATCTATAAGTAAGTTTTAAGCTTGAAAGTATGTATCAAAATAAAATTATTTGGAGTGTGAAAAAATATTTCAACTTCAATATATCTCCAATAAATTTTTAAAGTGATTTGGCAATCTAATCAAGTAGATCTAAAAGGAGTAAGCACATAAGAAACAAGGTTTCATGAGGATTTGAAACATGAAATTTTGATCAAGTTGAATTTCCTTAACACAAATCAATTTGATCTTTCAAGATAAAATATGATTTGGCAATGATAAAACAATCATGTGAAACATGATTTGGCACATAAAAAAACATAATATTGTTGAAGATAAAAAAAATCATTTCTTAGAATAAGATGTTTCAACTCAACTCCAGTTGATTGTTGAAAATGATAAAGCAATCTAGTCAAGTAAGTTAAATGTGCATAAAAATTAATGCTTAGATGAAATAATTTAATCAAGTTAGGTAAGCTTGTGTGAAAAACAAGGCTCAAACAAGGAAATTAAGATCAAGTTCAAATCAAACCATAAAAAGCATCTCTCAAGATGAATCAAAATAAACATGATGGAAAGATTTATGAATGGTTATCCTTTAAAATTAATAATGATTTTCTTTCTCTAATATTTGTTCCTTTTATTTTTCTTAATTATGCTAGACATTTTTACTTTCCAACTTTTCTGCCTCTCTTTATTTCAAAATGAGCATATTTAATTTCAGATTATCAAATTAATATATATATATATATATATATATATATATATATATATATATATATATATATATATTCATTTGATTTATAATTCTTTAGAATTTACTCTCCATTTTTTTTAAAATTTGCGTACTTATTGTTGGGGATAAACCCGCTCCTACTGAAGTTCAGCTGGATACTTGATCTCAGAAGGATCCTGCCTGGTAGTAGCCTCCATGGTTAAACCTCAGGCCTCCTCCAGTAGTTGAACTCCTTTCAAACTTCTCCTTTAACTAGACTCCTCCAACAGTCGGACTCCTTCCGAACTTCTTCTTCAGCTAGACTCCTCCAACAGTTAAACTCCTTCCGAGCTTCTCCTTCAGCCGAACTCCTCCAACGGTCAAACTTCTTCCAGACTTCTTCAAATGGACTACTCCAATGGTTGAACTCCTTCCGAGCTTTTCCTTCAGCCAGACTCCTCTCCTAGCTGGACTCCTCCAATAATCAAACTCCTACCAGACTTTTTCTTCAGCTGAACTCCTTCAACAGTCGAACTCCTCTCAAATTTTTTCTTCAGACAGACTCCTCCAAATAGCTAAACTCCCTTCGAACTCCATCTAGCAACCTCAGTGGACCTCGGCACTCATCCTCAATATAGACAAAAGAATCGTTAATCTCTCCCACTTGAGCTTCGATCGATAGACCCCAACGGGCTCGCACATCGCGACAATAGACACTATCCCCCATAACAAAGTTCACATGGCCCTAAACGGCCCACTACCGAATGGTTATGGCTGTCACTATCAGTTTATTATAGGCTCCGTCCATACAAGAGATCCTCTAGATACACTTTTCAAAAAAAAAAAAGCTCTCCTTCTCTTCCTCAAAACTCTGCTAGAATCTCTCTATATATTTCATTTCTATTGGCCGAAAGAGCTGACTTGATCATCGAAGGATCTTGCCAGAGCCACCACCCCAAACTTCAGATGAGACTTATTTTGCAAGTTTCAGTGGTGACCTCATCCTCTCCAAATCCAGCTTTGACTCTGACAATGGCCAGATTTTGCGCCAACAGGATTGGCGCTAAAGAAAGGGCCTCAAGTTATTGAGGTTTCCTTGTTCTTGAAGGAATACATGGTGGAGATCCCTCTTCATCCCAGCCTGAGTTCTACTTTTTCTCTTGATCTCTCAAGGATGCCCCCTTCTTCAAACTAGCGGTTAATCACCTCCGTGGCCAAATCTCATCTAGATCTTCCCACTACTATTTCATCTCCTGCATCTCAAGCCCCACCACCTACGATGGTGGACACGATGCAGTTTGACTTGCTGGTCCAGTAGGTCCATGGTCTCATTGAAGTAGTGCAAGCCATGCAGCAGCAACAGCCATCTCCAGCACCATCTCAATCGGAGCATATTTTTTGGGAGCCAGAGAACCCGATCTAGGGGCAACCGATTTGGGTCAGTCGGTCGGCGACCCTCAAAAAAGGAAAGTAGAGGGTAAAGAGCCTTCGCTCAGACCATGACTCGACCTCAAGTGGGGCTTTGCCCCTGTTCCACTAGAAAACCCTAGAGATCAATGATCGTGTAAATCTCTTGGATCAAAGGCTTCAAAAAATGAGTCGACGAATCAAAGAACTTCGTCATGCTTCCTCCCACGGTAACGATATTTGCACTAACCCTCCTTTTTCTCAAAAAATTATGTAGGAACCGATCTTGTCGAACTTCAAGCTTCCTCAATTTGAGAGTTACGATGGGACTATCGATCTGATCGACCACATGAAGGCCTTTCGGATAATGATGCTGCTCTATGGTGCGCTAGATGTCATTTTATGCTGGGCTTTTTCATCCACCCTTAAGGGAGCCATCAAGAACAAGTATTCAGCCCTTAAGTTGGGTACCATCTTTTTCTTCGATCAAATGAGCCATTAGTTTATAGCTCATTTTGTTAGTAGTCGACGTCCCCACTGAGGTTCGAATTTTCTAATAAATATCAAGCAAAAAGAGAAAAAATCTATCCAAACTTATGTCATCCGATTTAATGCTGCTGCATTGAAGGTCCTAAATCTGGACCAGTCTGTTGGAATGGCTGCACTCAAAGACAGCCTTCAGAAGAATGATTTGCTATTCTTCCTGGAGAAGAAGTACCCTAGAAACTTTACTGATATGCTAGCTTGGGCTAAAGGTTATGCCCAAGCTGAGAAGGCCTTTAAGACTAGGAATAATGAAGCTACCCAAGAGCAGTAGGAGGATGAACTGAATGTGCCCATGGTTGAAGAGAAATCGAGCAGAGCTCGGCCACGCTCCCGAACTCCTCTGGAGCGTAAGCGGACCCAAACTCCTACCCAAGCCTAGAGCCAAAGAAGCCCAGATAGAAGGGCACGATGGAGCTCTTCATTCAAAAGATTTCATAACTACGCCCCTCTCAATGCTCCAAAAATCCAAGTACTGATAGAGATCAAGGAGCAACTATCGAGATCCAAAAGGATACGCACTCACCTCGGCAAGCGCAATCCTAGCAATCTCTGCCTCTACCATTATGATCACGATCATGATATAGAAGAGTGCATCCAGCTCCAAGATGAGATCGAGGAGCTCATCAAGTGTGGCAGGCTTGATCGGCTCCTACGACATCAGTCAAAAGGATGGGAGGATCGGTCAAGAGCACCGCCACCGTCAGAACTATCGAGGGGTGAGGAGTAGCGAAAAGATCGGCCCCCGATTAGCATCATTAACACCATCTCTAGGGGACTTCGATACGTAGAGGCTAGCAAATCGACAGAGCTTGAGAAGAGGTGGAGGACTAAAAAGCCCATCACTTTCACCAACGAGGATGCCCAAGGAGTCTAGTTTCTGCATAATGACATGGTTGTAATCTCTTTAAACATTGCTGATTATGATGTATGCCATGTTTTGATAGATAATGAAAGTTCTAATGACGTTCTGTATTATGATGCTTTCTTTAAAATGTTCATACCCGATAATCACCTGGGACCCATGAGCTCCCTATTGGTCAGCTTCACTAGCGACACTATGCTAGTGGAGGGAATGATAACTCTAGCCATGACTGCAGGACAATATCCAAAGTAGACCAAGGTGTGGGTCAACTTTTTGGTGATGAAAGTCTCCTTCACTTATAATGCAATCCTCGGCCGACCTGATCTGAATGCACTATGAGCCATGGTGTCGACTTATTACCTAAAGATAAAATTCCCAACAAATAATGGAATAGGTAAAATCAGAGGCGATTAAGTATTAGCCCAGCACTGCTACTCCATCGCCTTACAAAATGGCACTCGACTTGACCCCTGCCCAGTTGACGGGCTTGATGTTCGCGATGACCTTACTGAAGAACAGGGCAAGTCTATAAAAGATCTTATGACCGTCCCCCTAAATGATGAAAATGTGAAGCATACGGTGCAAATTAGCTCCAATCTGGAAGATGAAGTTTGGGAGTAGCTCATCACTTTTTTATGGAGGAATGCCGATGTCTTCACTTGAATTTTGATAGATATGCTTGGGATTGATGCCGAGGTTATGGAACATCGGCTGGCCATTGATCCCAAGCATTGACCAGTGAAAGAAAAAGTTTGGGGCCATGCACCAGAAAGGTAGAAGGCAATAGCAAAAGAAGTCAACAAGCTTCTCAATGCTGAATTTATTCGAGAAGTCAGCTATCCAACTTAGGTCTCTAACATGGTCTTGGTCAAGAAGGCCAATGGCAAGTGGAGGATGTGCATCGACTTTAAGAAGTTGAATAAGTCCTGCCCAAAAAATAGCTACCCTTTGCCCAGAATCGACCAACTGGTGGATGCGACTTTAGGCTATGAGCTCCTCACCTTCATGGATGCCTTCTCTGGCTACAACCAAATTTGGATGGCATCGGAGGATGAGGAGAAGACTGCTTTTATTACTAACTATGGTCTTTACTGTTATAGGATCATGCCCTTCGGACTTAAGAATGTAGGCATAACTCATCAGTACTTGGTCAATAAAATCTTCAAGGAGCAAATCGACCGCAATATGGAGGTTTACATCGACGACATGCTGGTCAAAAGCTAAATGTCTATCAATCATGTTGCCAACCTTGAAGAAGCTTTCGATGCACTCAGAAAATACAAAATGAAGCTAAACCCAACCAAGTGCACCTTTGGGATAGCCTTAGAAAAATTTTTGGGGTTCATGGTCTCGAGATGAGGGATTGAGACCAACTAAAGAAGATTTGAGCTATCCAGGAGATGACCGCTCCAAAATCCATCAAAGAAGTTCAACGCTTGATCGAAAAGGTGGCATCTTTGAATTGTTTTATCTCGAGGTTGGCTGAATGCTGCATGCCCTTCTTCTAAATTCTCAAGAAATTGAAAGATTTTCACTGAACTCAAAAATGCCAAAAGGTGTTCGATGAGCTCAAGAACTACCTCGGCTCGCCTCTCCTACTAGCCAAATCCGAATCTGAAGAGGAGCTATTTCTCTACCTCACAGTCTCCCCTACGGCACTAGCGATAGTCTTGGTCAAAGAAGAGGCGAAAGTACAGTGATCAATCTACTACATAAGTTGGATCCTAAGGGATGTCGAGATCAAGTATACAAAGTTAGAAAAATTGATTTATGCTCTTCTGATTGCAGCAAGGAGACTTCAGCCTTACTTTTAGGGACATGCTATAACGCTCCTCACTGACCAGCCGATCAAAGCGATCCTTCATCAAATGGATGCTTTCGAAAGAATTACAATATGGGTCATTGAATTAACAGAGTTCAATATCAACTATCGGGCTCAACCAGTAATTAAGGCTCAGGCACTGACCAACTTCATAGTTGAATGTATCATCCCAGACGATGTCGAGCTTCAAAATGAAACCAACATTCCATGGTTGCACTTGAGCTCCTCTGAAGAAAGAATGGACCTTCCTAAAGATTTTTGGGCCCTATATGTCGATGGCTCCTCCAATGCTTCTGAAGTAGGTGCTGGGCTGATCCTGATCAATCCAGAAGGAATCATCATGGAGTATGCACTATGTTTTGAATTCTCGATGACAAATAATGGGGTAGAATATGAGGCCCTAATAGTCGAGCTCAGGATAGCCAAAGAATTGGGAGCTGATCGGCTTCAAGTTTGCAATGACTTCCAATTGATCGTGGGGTAGGTCAGCGGCAGTTATGAAGCCCGGGTAAAGAGCATGGTAAAATATCTTGAGAAGGTGAAGAGCTTGACCCCAGCCTTTGACAGCTTCAGCATTCAACAAATCTCGAGAGCAAAAAATGCTAGGGCCAACCTTCTTTCCAAGCTAGCCACCTTAGCTCCTAACGAGCTTCTGAAATAAGCTTATTATAAGACATTGAAATGCCCATGCATAGAGGAACCACATCCCATCATGCAGGTTGGCCAGGAGCCCTACTGGATTGATCCATTGACCACTTATCTTAAGGATGGAGTTCCTCCTCGTGATCCGAAAGAGGCTTGAAAGTTAAGAAATCAAGCCTTCCGGTATGTTCTTTATGAGAATAAGCTGTATAAAAGATCGTATTCCCTGCCATTATTGAGATGCTTCCGACCCTCTAAGATCAATTTTGCACTATGGAATGTGCACGAGGAAATTTGTGGGAGCCATCTAGGTGCCAGATCTCTATCTCATAAGCTGCTCCGATAAGGGTATTACTGGCCGACTATGCATGGCGATTGTGTTGATTACATTAGGAGATGTGATTGCTGCCAAACAAATGCAAATGTCCAAAGGCAACTAGCCGTCGAGCTTGTCCCATGGAGTGCTCCTTGGCCATTTGCATAGTGGGGAATGGATATTCTTGGACCCTTCCCAATGGCATTTGGGCAACGAAAGTTTCTCCTAGTCGCCATCAACTATTTCACTAAATGGATCGAGGCCAAACCACTGGCAAAGATTATCAAATACAAGGTGCAGGACTTTGTTTGGAAGTCAGTCATCTATAGATATGGACTGCCATAAACTATCATAATAAGTAATTGCTGACAATTCATCGAGGCGAGGTTCATTGAGTTCTACGAAAGTCTGAATATCTCCCACCACTTTATGTTAGTAGCTCACCCAAAGGTAAATGGGTAAGCTGAAGTGACCAACCGAATCTTATTGCAAGGCATCAAGACAAGACTCGAAAGAGCAAGAGGGGCTTGGGTGGATAAACTTTATCATATTTTATGGGCATACCGCACAACCCAAAGGCCACCGACTAGAGAAACACCGTTCACCTTAGCTTTTGGAATATAAGCAATCATCTCGATTGAACTTAAGCTTCCATCAGTGCGGATAGTGGCTTTCAATGAGCAGCATAATCCACAAGACCTCAAAGCCAACCTCAACCTACTGAAAGAAAAAAGAGAGGAAGCCAAAGTTCGTATGATAGCTTATAGGCGAAAGATGGCCCGATACTACAACTCCAGAGTCAGAGGTAAAATATTCAGAGTGGAAGACTTAGTGCTTCAGCGAGCCACCATCTCTCAGCCTCAGAATCAGAGAAAGCTTGCCCCAAATTGGAAAGGACCCTACGAGGTTACGAAAGTTGTCCGACCCTAATGTGCTCCTACAGCCCTAATGTGCCCCTATAGCCCGTTAGGAACAGGAAGATAATCTCATCCTAACGTGAGCAAAGTCGAAGGCCTCATTCATTTTAGATGAGATGAGAGGAGAGGCCCTGATAATGGTCCTAATGTGCTCCTACAGCCCGTTAGGAATAGGAGGAAAACCTCATGCTACCTTGAGCAAAATCAAAGACCTCGTTCACTTTAGACGGAATGAGGAGAGAGGCCCTAACACTGGCTCTAATATGTCCCTACGACCTCGTTAGGAATAGGAGGAGAACCTCATCCTAACAAGAGTAAAAAAAAAATAGAAAGAGAAGGGTCGAAGGCGAGCATTGCATTCATATGAGGAAACGATGGATAAGGTATTATTTTATTACAAGTTTAAATTTATTACAAGTAGGATGGAGGTCAGTCAAACCAACTACATATTACAAGGAAGCCAATGCGGTAGGGATCGGTAAGATCGATTACAAAAAATATATATAAAAGGAGGTGAAGCCTTAAGATGGATCGAACTCCTCAGGCTTCGGATCATCAACGTCAACCATCACTAAGACCTGCTTCAACCTAATGATTTCCTCTTCAAGTTCTTTCTTTTTATACAAATTATCTATGTACACTCTATTGATATGTCCGAACTGACCCTCAAGCTCCCACCGCTGCCTCCTTAGGACCTCAGACTTGGCCTCCGCATCCTGAATAGCTTGATGCTCATAGATCAATTGGAGCTTCAACCGCTGAACTTTGGCTTTTTCCATCTCGACAGTCTCTGAAAGCTCACCAATGGTCTTCCTCAAGGAGGCAATCTCCTCCAACTCTCCACTAGAGACAGCCCACCGACCATCAGCCAGTTATTGCTAGAGATGGCTCACCTCTCTGTTAGCTGCCCGAAGCTCATGCTCGAGCCTGGTCACTTTCTTCGACCAAGTTAGCTTATACTCATTATGCCAGGCTTTGACATCGTGGAGCTACTTCTAAAGTTTGGAGAATCTCTTGGACCAGTCCCAATCATATTGGGCCCTGTCGGTAGATCATGACGAAGTTTCCTTCAGTAGTTGAATTTTTTCTTTCGCCATCGTAAGGTCGATCTCAAGGGAGCTGATCTTTGCCATTAACTCCCAAGACTTATTGCTGGTGCTTCTTCTCAGTTTGGCCATTTCTTTCTCAAAGCTGCCCTTCTGAATGCTGAAACTAGTAGAGTCCTTCCTATGTAGGTTCCTAAGGTAGGTAACTTCGACGGTCACCTTCGAAGCATTCTTCCTCGATTCTTGGAGATCATCCTTGATTTTTCTCAACTTCTTCTTCAAGCAATGAATCTCCTTCTTCGAGCTCCTAATCAGTGGTTTAATCGAAACCCCACGGAGCAATGGATCGACATCAACTGGAAGAGGGGAGTCATGATCCAGGTCGTCAAGAGCGTTCTGAACCATGCAAACGACAACACAAAGTGTAAGGCTAGAAAAAGATTTATCTTTCATTTACTTGGATGATTTTAAATACATCAACATAAAAAAAAAAAAGAAAAAAAAAGCTACATGGTCTTCAGAAATCTAGACCTCGGGCAGCTCGGCCACAGGAGAGGTCGGAGCATCTTCATTCGCATCCGATCCATGGGCAGGCTCGGGTGCTGTAGCGATGGGTTCAGGAGCTTCTGGGATAGCTCCCACGATTGAAGAAGGGACATCAGTCGGGACAACTCCGACCCTGAGGGATGAAGGATCGGCTCTGTCGTTGGGCTCTTCCATCAAGAGATCCAAATCTACCTCAAAAAAATTCTCAACGACCCTCCCCAGGTAGATCTGGAACCCCTCGATGAAGGCCTCCTGAGCAAAAGCTATTTTAATATCCTCCATGTTCCTAGAGGACTTGAAGCTTTCGACTGCTTGCTCCACCGCTGCACTAACCCCTTCTTGTGCCTTCCTCTTTTCCTTCTCCTCCTAAGCCAAGGCAGTCCTCAAGTTCGTCATCTTCTCATGCTCCACCCTCAACTCTTTCCAAAGGCACTCGACCTTGTGGATTGGATTTTCGAAGCCACCCTTATG
Organism: Cocos nucifera; assembly: GCA_006176705.1. NCBI lineage: Eukaryota > Viridiplantae > Streptophyta > Magnoliopsida > Arecales > Arecaceae > Cocos > Cocos nucifera. The sequence goes on from QRFJ01001419.1 coordinate 22,353, forward strand.
CTCTCGACTTTGGTCTGGGCCTTCTCGACCTCCGCACGAGCTTCCTCAAGGGCCTTCAAGGCTTCGGCCCACCTCTGACCGACCGCCTCAATGTGGGCAAAGAGATAATGCCTGACCTATGATAGAAAATCAAGTTAAAATTAAGGAGCTCTGACTTCAAAAATGGTAAAGACCCCAGACTAAGACTATGAGAGAGAAGACTACCTCAAGGTAGGCGGTGAAGAACTCGTTGAATCTCTCGACGTCACCCCTCCATAGCATCTTCGCTACAATGTGGGGAAGAATACTTTTCTTCATGAGTGATTGGACGACCTTTTGATCATCCAGAGAAGCTTGTTCTTGGTCGGAACCCCCACTTTTGAATCTCCCGACCCTCCTTCTGACCTTCTTGCCGATAGTCCTCTTCTTCTTTTTCCTAGTGGCTTCCTCCAACTGAAGGGAAGCAGATGAAGCGACCTCTTCGGATGGGGTCGAGCTCGGTACGATGGTAGCAGGCTCGGGGGCGAGTATGGCCTGGATCGGCACGGCATGGCTGGACTCACCAATGCGGGCCTTTTTTGGAAGATCCCCAGTAGGACCATCTTTCCTCTTAAGGGATTTAAGTTCCTTGATCAGACAGTCTTGCTCTTCAAGTGTCATCTCTGTAAAGGATAAAAATCAAAGTCAGAAAAGGTCAAAGAAAAGCCGAGGTCTGGATAAAGAACATCCCATAATCGACCAAAAAAAAAGGCTACCTACTGGATTTAGGGGACTGAGACGAAGGTTAAACAGGATCTGCTCGTCCAAAAGGTCAGAGATTGACGAAACATTAAAGCCCTTCGATATATCGACCGAACTCTAATCCTCACTTTCCAGTCCTGAAGCTCGGCAGACCAAGTTCCTTATCTTCTTCCATGGAGGAAGTCCTAACCTCAAAGATGGGTTTGAGAAGAAGAAGAATTTCTCCTTCCAGCCATGGATGGAAGAGAGGCTGCCCTTAAGTAATCCCTTCCTACCAAATTTGGGGGACACATACCACCAATCCTTAGCAGTCGGATGGCGTTTGAAGGTAAAGAAGATCCGAAATAAGAAAATGGTAGGTTGGACGCCTACCATGGTACACAAGAAAAGAAATCCTATGATGAACCTAAAGGAGTTCGATTTCATAGCAGCAAGAGAGATGTTGAGAAATCTAAATAGGTTGGCCATGAAAGGAGGTAAGGATAACCTAAGCCTAGCCCAAAGAGCCTCTAAATACAGGCAGATTTGGCTAGGAGGCAGAGAGCAGGCTCTATCATTGGGCCTGAAATGTTCGAGCTCTTATTTGGAGGGAATACCAAACTGAATCCTGGCTAACAAAATATCATCAGACCGAAGTTGGCAGGCAATAACTATCGGTGCGAAGGAAGGAGGGGGCAACTCAAAAAGCTCGACCTCCTTAGGAGATAGGTTCGCTAAGGCTAGAGGAGCCAAACTCTCTAAGCAAATCGACCAGGATTCCTCGATTGACATCTAGATCAAAGCAAAATCATAAAAAATGCTCAAAAAACTAAGAAAATGAAGCACAAAAAACTTCTACAAAGAGACCTAAGGAGCGGAAAGCAGAGAATGTAGGAATAACTTAGGAAAGGATAGCGAAGCTGACCTGAGTCGATTGAAAGAGGCAGAGAGATGACGAAGGCCATAGAAGACAGATGGGAGAACACCTGGGATCAAAGAAAGCGAAAGGAAAAGCCTCAGCTCTCGCACGACAGAGAGAAGAAAACCAGAAGAAGAGGAGGAAGAAGATTTTGGAAGAGGTAATGACTCGAGAGAAGAAAATGGGTTAAATAGTCTTGAGGATTCTAGGAGGTTATGATTGTGAATCTCCTTCGATCGGCCTATGGCTGATGCGTGCCCCCTCTATCATGGCAGAGACTGATGGTGGACAGGCCCATAATGATGCCGTACCCTGAGCAGAGTTTTGGCATGGAGCTCCAAAGGTGTCTCTTCGGATCGCCTCAAATTTATGAAGCTTCGACGTCGGCGTAAAAGCACCAAGAAATGCCTCGCCCTAGCAAGCGTAGGAAATGGAAAGAGACTTCGACAGTCACACTCGGTACTTCCTTCCCTTGAACTTCAAACTCGGGAGTAGGAGGACTAGTGTTGGAGATAAATCTGCTCCTATCAAAGTTTGGCTGGATGCTTAATCTCGAAAGGATCCTACCTGGCAGTAGCCTCCATGGTTAAACCTTGGGCCTCTTGTAGTAGTTGAACTCCTTCCGAACTTCTTCTTTAGTCAGACTCCTCCAATAGTTGGACTCCTTTCGAACTTCTCCTTTAGCCAGACTCCTCTAATAGTTGAACTCCTTTCGGACTTCTTCTTCTGTCGGACTCCTCCAATGGTCGAACTCCTTCCAAACTTCTCCTTTAGTTGGATTCCTCCCAAACTTCTCCTTCAACCAGACTCCTCCCTCAGTCAGACTCCTCCAACAGTCGAACTCCTATTGGGCTTTTTCTTTAGCTGAACTCCTCCAACAATCGAACTCCTCTCGAATTTCTCCTTAAGATGAACTCCTCCAAACAGCTAAACTTCCTCTGAATTCCATCCAGCAGCCCTAGAGGACCTCGGCACTCATTCTCGATATAGCCAAAAGATCCGTCAATCTCTTCCATCCGAGCTTCGACCATTGGACCCCGATGGGCTCGCACATCGCGATAACAGAAACTATCCTCCATAACAAACTCCACGTGGCCCTGAACGGCCCATTATCGAATGGTTATGGCTGTCACTATTAGTTTATTATAGGCTCCATCCATGTAAGGGATCCTCCAGATACGCTTTTGAGAAAAAAGAAAAAGCTCTCCTTCTCTTCCTCAAAACTCTGCTAGAATCTCCCTACGTATTCCATTTCTATTAGCCGAAAGAGCTGACTTGATCGTCAGAGAGTTTTGCTGGAGCCACCACCCCAAACTCTGGATGAGACTTGTTTTGCAGGTCATGGCGGCGATCTCATCCTCTCCAAATCCAGCTTCAACTCCAACAACGGTCAGATTTCGTGCCAACACTTATATTATACAATTTTTGATGCTCCCATAAGATTTGTAAGCAAGATCATAAATTCAACCTTTTAAATTTAAAATTTTCTTTTTTCAAATAAATTTTGAATGATTCATTTCTTTCTTTTAGTAATTTTTCCATTACTTTTGTAGGCAAAGCCAATTTCAAACTGAGCTCAATATAAAAATGTAACTTTCAATTGAGTAATCTAGACATCAATCAAATCATTTATCAATCAAATTTAATCAAGGCATTTTGATATCATATTTTTAAAAGAAAATATTCTTTTCATTAACTTTAAAAGATGTTTACATGAGATGTCTACAAGCAAAATAATCACCAAAATAGTCAAAATGCAAGACACCTATGTCTAACAAAATGATGGATTGCTAGGAGGCTTTAAGGCTATATAAGAAAAGTCCTAGCATCCTAAGGAATAGGTCTAGATGCTCTATGAACTGGGTCTTGGCTGTGATGAGGAAGGTGATCTAGTGGCTCTAGATGACTAGCCTTGAAACTCTGAAGCAATCCTCTGAAACTCCTCTAGGATCATGGCGATGGTCTAAGAAGCTAATCTCTGGAACTCTGTACGGATCTTGTTGATGATATGAGCAATGGTCCTCACAACCAATAAATCCTCGTCTAGTGAAGTGGATGGTCTATCTGATGCATCTGGATGATTAGCTGGTGCCTCTATAGTCTCACCAATATGCTCTACCTCTAGTATTGCTGGCTCCATCATTTGAATATTTGCTATAGGAACTGCCTTAGGAGCCACAACTAGATCATCTACCTGAGCCTGAGCCCCTCTTCGGATCCAATGAGCACCCTATTTTTCAAAACCCATGCATCGTAGAGAGTGCTCATTGTAAGTGTCAGTATGCACAAGGGCTCAGGTGGTCTCTCCATTAAGATCTACCCCATGCTCCTAAAAAACTAGAGTCAATGCCACCCTATAAAGTAGAAATGTCCTCGATCTCCTTGCTGTGTCCTCCATAAGTCTGTTGATCAGGGTTGATAAGTTTAGAAGAATTTCTCTAATCACATGATACATAAATGAAACATCCTGGCCTAACACAAAATCAAATCTATCAATCTTGGAAAAGAAATTCTGGATAGTTATATGGTGAAGGAGGTGCATCTCTGTACAAATCTATTGGCACTCACCTCCTTTATATCATTGATAACCTCTCTATCCAAAATGTACTTGAGTCCTTTAGATTTCTTTTCAAATTTTTTTGTTAAGCTCTCTTCATCTCTCATTCTTAAAATTCTTCTCAATTTCTTAGAATCAAACATGATCCGAACTCCCTTTACTTTAGATTCAATAATTCCATGCCCACCTTTCAAATTTATGTAGAATTTTCTAACAAGATTGGGGTAAGTAAGAACATTCATGGAGCAGAAAAATTTTCAACCTAAATTTTTAATTTTTTTTAAAACTAAATCCATTAGTCTCCAAAAATCCAAAATCAATATTTCTATCTATGGATACTACATTGGAGACAATTGTGGATCGTGAAGCATTTTGAAACCTGATATCGTTCTAATACCAATTGTTGTAACATTCGGCAGTTCTGATACCAAATGTTGAGAACCATGGTACCGATTTGATACCATGTTGTGAAAATTCAGGATCTTTAGCATGGACCTGAGGAGACCTTTGATGCTCTTTAAGGACAGTCAACTACCGATCCACTACCTGGATCTATGATGCCTCCCTCTTAGGGCTTGAGAGAGGTGCCCCCCTCGCTAGGTCTTCTTCAAGAACCCTAGGATTGCAACACTAGAGAGAAGAAAGAACAGAGATTGAGAAAAAAAGGATCTATATTTCAATCCTTTTCATTATGAAATTCTAATACAACCTATGTATTTATACATAGCTATTAGGCCCGATCAAAAACTTTCCTAGCTAACCCAATACATGAAAGCACTCACTGAGCCCATGTACACCCATGTCTTCCATGCTTTCATCCTCTAGATCTAAATCTGACCAATACATGAGTTAGCCCCCTTAAGATCTTATAAACCATGCCTTAAGATCCCTTGTATTAAACCCAATCCAAGACAAAACAAAAAATCCTGTTCAGTTCTATTCGCCACCATCGAGCCAGCTATATCAGAAGTCAAGCTGGCTCAACTATATTTTATCCGAATACTATCTTCTATCTACCTAAGAGAGCCTACTCAAATTCACCTCGAGTTGGCTCGATCTCAGCCCAAGCCGGCTCGGTCTCAACCCGAGCCAGCTCGACTACATATCCGAGCTAGCCTGCCTGTGTGCCAACCCCTTTTCTTAGTTGATATTTCTCATGGCTCTGGTCCCTTACTCCATCTTGTGTCTTAGGTCTTTGGAGCACCTACCAAGCCTCTCAAGATCCTCACACTTGAACCTTAAGTCCATAGAGGGCTACACATCGCCTCCACCCTAGGACAGCTTCTGTCTTAGCCCTAGGACTCACACCCATCCTAGTATTTCAGAGCCAACATTCTGACTCATTCTATGGCCTCCTAAGGCTTGGAAGCACCATAAATCCTAACAATCTCCATCTTGATATCCCAAGCCTCGACAAATCCTTGGCAATACCTTCCTGTACGATCTTGCTATCGTTGCGCACCCTAATAGCTCCTTGTGCAAACATCGCCTCCGCCAATCCTTTTCAGCTATTGTGCACTCTTTCAAGCCTTTAGGATGATCGCCTCCACCACTGAAGACTTTGGCTTGCTTCTTTGCACCATCCTAAAATTATAAGATTCCTTCTGCTTAGCAGCTGCATCAATTTTTCTAGACTTTTCTATGTAAGCACACCAACTAGCATCACCTCTTCCTGATATTAATTGATGTTTCATGATATCGCTCGAACGCCAATCATCCTTGGCATCACAAGCCCCAATACCATATTGTGGAAGCCCCTGATCTTTAGCATGGACTTGAAGAAATCTGTGATATTCTCTATGGGCAGCACACCACCAATCTTCTATCTGGATCTATGATGGGGTGCCTCCCTCCTTGGGCTTGAGGGTGATGCCCCCTTCTCTAGGTCATCTTCAAGAATCCTAAGGTGGCAACTCTAGAGAGAAGAGAAGAAGAGAGTTGAGGAAAAAAAGGTCTGTATTGATTCCAACCTTTTAAAATCCTAATACAACCTATGTATTTATACATAGCCATTAGGCCTGACCAAAAAACTCTCCGACTAACCCAATACATGAAAGTACTCACCGAGCCCATGTACACCCATGTCTTCCATGCTCTCATCCTCTGGATCTAGACCCAACCCATACATGAATTAGCCTCCTTAAGACCTCTCAAATCAGGCCTTAAGACCCCTAGGATCATCCCAAACCCTAGCCCAAAATAGACTCTCACATAACTCTACTCGCGCACTGAGTCGGCTCAGTCTCAGCATTAAGCCAGCTATGTTCTACTGGGTCAGCTCAGTCTGAAACTGAGTCGGCCTAGTCTTGTGCCATACCAGCAGTCCCAAACGTATAGCTCTCTATTTTGCCTATGCTCTGAGACTTAACCGATCCAATTTTGGACTGAGCCGACTAATCTACAGAAAATCTTCTTTCTATAGTCTTGATTTTTCGACTGTGGTTCCTTTCATTACCTTCTATCCTAGATCTTCGAAGCACCAACCAAGCCCCTAGAATCTCCAGAGCCAACTCCCTGACTCCTTATGTGGCCTCCCAAGACTTAGGAGCATCATAAATTCTCACAATCTCCACCTTGGTGCCCTAAGCCTTAGCAAACCCCTCAGCAATAACCTCCTTCATGATCCAGCTATCCTTGCTCACTCGATAGCCCCTTATGTAATCATTGCCTTTGCCAATCTTGTTTAACTATTGTGCACCCTTGAGGCCTTTAGGATGACTACCTCCACCATTAAAGACTTTGGCTTGCACCTCTACACCACCTTGGAATTATAGGATCCCTTCTGCTTAGCAGCTGCATCACTTTTTTTGAACTTTCCTAAAGAACCCACAATGTTTCTATACCAGTACTCGCTGTAAACCCTGATATGGTCTCCTCAGAACTATGCCTGTCCTTCTTTACATGCTGCTCCACCTAGAATTATGGATCACCGATGCTGGTGCTAGGATATCGATCCTTCTACACCCCTCTACTCTGAACTCATGTCAAATTCCTCTCCAATTGTGAAGCCACCTCTTCGAAGCTCCATCTATATCCAAAGTCCATCTGATGCCGTAGAAGCCGACTCTATCATCGAGTTTCTCAAGGCCAACCATTCAATGCTGCACTGCTGAGCCTACCGCTGCACCTTGAATACCATCACTACCTCTTCGAACTCTCCACACTCCATGGACCCCTTCGAAGCTATCTTGGATACCTCCATAACCTGCGAGCACCTCCAAAATCCAAGAGCTCATCCAACTCTTCTGAATCCAGCGACTGAATCCTAAAAAATTTTATCCTAGTCCTTCTCTTCTGCCCCTACACCAACCATCGCTTCAGTTGCACTTGGAGAACTATCCTCCATTTGAACCACGACTCTCCCTGATGTCCCTATAGAAGAAACTTGATCCATGATACTCCCAACTGCTAGAGACCTCCTGGTGCTCCCTGAGACCTCTTGACTATCCTTGAGACCTACTCCCAATCTCCCTAAGAAGCCCCTGACATCATCTGCTGAGATACACTCTTCGACTACTGCACCACCGAGCCTCTCTCAGCTCGTGTGCCTCTAGGGTAGCGCTCTTGCATCACTCCAGTGCTTTCTGACTCATCTCTGCACCGCTCTACAGCCCTCCAGTCGTAACCTACTAGACCTCCATGGATCATCCATCTCCATCACTCCCAAGGCTTCGCAAATCTATGCTCTGGTCAAACCACTGAATACATCTCCAACTACTTCCTCGCCTTCCTAACACCGAAGGACGTATAGTTGCTTCTTCAGCCTTCCTTCGATCATTATCCCTTGAGAAACCTCTCTTCAATAGTCCTACACTGTCCATCTTCCTAGAAAATCCTAATACTCTCTATTGAGATACCTCCCTCAGCTGCTGCATCACCGAACCTCTCTCAGCCCTACATCTTCAGAGAAATGCTACTGCAGCACTCCAGCACTCCCTACCTATCACATAATCATCATACACCCCGACCTTTCCACCAAGATCGATCAACAAATCATGCACCAAATCCTTCCACCCGAAGAAAATTTCTTTCCGTTAATCCTCTCAACCTCCACCTTCAACCCACTGCTCCCGGTTGGCCAAACCACAGTAATAACAAGGTAGATTTGAGACATACCATGGAATCCTTATGCAGATTTCTAATTTCAACTTGTACAACTTTTTCTTTCCTTCCATGCACCATCAGGCTCTAAAACTTGGCTCTTCCATGCACCATCAGGCTCTAAAACCTAGCTCTGATATCAGATTGTCATCCACAATATTTTAGGCATCACCTAGCTCTGATACCAGATGTAAGCACACCAACTAGCATCACCTCTTCCTAATACCAATTGGTGTTCCATGATATTGCTCGAATGCTAATCATCCTTGGCATCACAAGTCCCGATACCATATTGTGAAAGCCCCTGATCTTTAGCACGGACCTGAAGGAACCTATGACATTCTCTATGGGTAGCACACCATTGATCCTCCACCTAGATCTGTGATGGGGCACCTCCCTCCTTGGGCTTAAGGGAGACGCCCCCTTCTCTAGGCCTTCTTCAAGAACCCTAGGGCAGCAACTCTAGAGAGAAGAGAAGAAGAGAGTTGAGGAAGAAAAGGTCTATATTGATTCCAACCTTTTAAAACCCTAATACAACCTATGTATTTATACATAGCCATTAGGCCCGACCAAAAAACTCTCCAGCTAACCCAATACATGAAAGCACTCACCGAGCCCATATACACCATGTCTCCCATGCTCTCATCCTCTGGATCTAGACCTGATCCATACATAAATTAGCCCCCTTAAGACCTCTTAAATCAGGCCTTAAGACTCTTAGGATCATCCCAGATCCTAGTCCAAAATAGACCCTCACGTAACTCTACCCACGCACTGAGCCGACTCAGTCTCAGCACTGAGTCGGCTATGTTCCACTAGATCGGCTCAGTCTAAAACTGAGCTGACCCAATCTTGTGCCATGACAGCAGTCTCAAATGTGCAGCTCTCTATTTTGTCTGTGCTCTGAGATTTAGCTGATCCAATTTTGGACTGAGCTGGCTAACCTACAGAAAATCTTTTTTTTACAGTCTTGATTCTTTGACTTTGATTTCTTGCTTCATCTTATGTCTCAGATCTCTAAAGCACCAACCAAGCTCCTAGAATCTCCAGAGCCAACCCCCTGACTCCTCTCATGGCCTCCCAAGGCTTAGGAGTACCACAAATCCTCACATTCTGAAGAACCTACAGTATTTCTATATCGATACTCACTGCATCACCTGACACGATCTCCTCAAAACTATACCTATCCTTTTACACATGTGACTCCACCTGAAACTATACATCTTCGATCTTGGTGATAGGATATAGGTCCTCCCGCACCTCTTTGCTCTGAACTCATGTCACATCTCCACTGATGAAGCCATCACTACATGGTGCTTCACCTAAAATTGAAGTCCATCTAATGTCACCATAGAATCTAACTGTATAACCGAGTCACTCGAGGCCAACTACTCAACACTATACTACTAGGCCTGCTGCTGCACCTCGAACACCATAATTGTCCCTTCGAATCTTTTGAACTCCGCAGATCTCTTCAAAGCCATCTCTGATACCTCCACAATCCATGGGCACCTTCGAAACCTAAGAGCTCATCCAACTCTTTAAACTAGCAATTGAACCCTAGTGAATTCCATCCTAGCCCTTCTCTTCTTCTGCCCCTGTACCAACCATCACTTCAATTATGCCCAAAGGAACTATAGCACAAATTCTGTCCTAGGCACAGACCCACCTATCTCATCCTGAGGCTCCTGAGACCCCATTGGCTCTTCTTGAGACCTACTCCTTGTTAGAATTTGTGATGCTCCCAAGCCTTGGAAGACCATGAGAGGAGTCAAGGTGTTGGCTCTGGGATATTAGGATAGGCATGAGTCCTAGGGTCTAGGATAGAAGCTATACTAGGATAGAGGTGGTGTGTAGCCCTCCACAGACTTGAGGTTTAGGTGTGAGGATCTTAAGAGACTTGGTAGGTACTTTAGAGATTTAAGATATAAGGTGGAGCAAGAGATCAGAGCCATGAGAAATATCAGTTAAGATAAGGGGCTGGCACATAAGTGGGCTAGCTCAGATATATAATCGAGCCAGCTCGAATTGAAACCAAGCCAGCTCGAGGCAAATTCGAGCAAGCTCTCTTAGATAGATAGAAGACAGTGCTTGGACGAGATGCAGTCGAGCCAACTTGACTTCTAACAGAGTTGGCTTGATAGTGGTGAATAGAACTAGAGATTTTCTATTTGATCTTAGATTAGGTTTAATCCAAGGGATCTTAAGGCCTAGTTTATAAGGTCTTAAGGGAGCTAACTCATGTATGTGTTGGGTTTCGATTCAGGAGATGAGAGCATGAGAGAAATGGGTGTGCATGGGCTCAGTGAATGCTTTCATGTATTGGGTTAGCCAGAAAAACTTTTGGTTGGGCCTAATAGCTATGTATAAATACATAGGTTGTATTAAGATTTCAAAATGAAAAAGAATTGGAATACAGATCTTTTCTTCCTTAATCTCTCTTCTCTCTAGTATTGCCACCCTAGGGTTCTTGAAGAAGACCTAGAAAGGGGGGGTGTTGTTGGGAATAGTATCCTAAAGTCTATCATTAGCTTGTTGATGGTTGAGTTATATGTTTGTATTTGTATATGAATTATAAATGAATAAAAATTATTTTGATATTTTTTCATCATAAATTCTTCCATCTTCTAATAAACTCTTGTGTTGTAGTAAAGTCCTTAGGACTATTTAGAATTGACAAAGATGAATTTATCATTTAGTCCTTAAATCTATTCATGATCAAATGATACATTGTTATCAAGGACGACAATATTTATCGAGTGTAAGTCGTTGCGTGCTTTATGGATTGGTTTTTCTCTTAATCAAAAAGTATGGAGATACTGGTATGGCATGCAAGTGAGATATAGAAGTATATCTGCACTAAACAAGACCAACTCTAGAGTTTTTCTGCTATTATAATTTGCTTCGATGGAATATAGGTATAAGTGTCTCTCAGATCTAAAATCACTATAGTGACTTTCAAGCAACTCACTATTCTTTGATACCAAACTACTTAAATTTTTAATTTAGTGATGAAAGATTTATAGGCACAGTCAAGTACTTGAGGAGTCGGTGCGTATATCAAGATGGGACTGACCATCTCTAGTTTCAGAAGCTGTATTCAATTATGTTTCAATTTAGCAAAATCTTGGTCAGGATAGTCCTAGTGAAGAGTCATAGGATTGATTGCATTGAGATATGATATAGATATATTTTTCAAGGTTGGCAATTTAATTTGGAGTCATCCTATACATAGAGGTCAAAGGGATGAATTATGCAGTAATCATATTCACGTAGGTTCTAAATATTGCGAATGTGACTATTCGACCTACTTGGATGTTGGGTATTATTGCTAAATGGTTACTTTGATTAGTACAAGAAGTGGTTCCTATGCTACCAACTTAGGTTTGAACCTGCGGGGTCACACACATTAGAAGTTTCTACTTGATTTGATGGTTGGTGAGGAGTCCCACTTGACTGGGACTCTATGGTCAAGAGTCCCACTGGATTGGGACTCTCGATCAAGAGTCATATTGTATTGAGACTCTAAGTCCTACTTATTTGTGACTCTATGATCGAGAGTTCTACTCATTTGAAACTCTATGATCATGAGTTTCACTCATTTGGAACACTAGGGTCAAGAGTACCACTAGTTTAGGATACTTCGATCCAGAGTTTCATATTGATGGGACTCAATTGCCCGGATATCCACTGGATTTGGACTTTATGTTTATAATAGATTTAATTAGTAATTTGGTTACTAATTAATTTAGTTTGATTGAGTAATAAATTTTGGATCAAGTTCAATTGAATTGGATTCAATTAGATTTAACACGATTAGGTTATTAGATGACCTAATCGCCAAGGAGGTTTGATCGATCCTTGATTTGATCAGGGTTTGGACTTGCTTAATTTCTAATTTTATTAAAACTTAATTTAGCCTAATTAATTCTAAATAAGTTAGATTTAATCTGGTCTAATGTGGCCTAGCCAAAGTGGTTTGGATTGGTTCAATTGGATAATAAATTTTATGACTAGTTTGACTAGTCTTCCCATGCGCCACATCATCCTTCCTTGCACCATCCTATTCTCCATGAGAAAAAGTTTCTTGTGAAATATTTCCATGCAAGAGAGGGTGCACACCCTTCTTTCTCACACCCTAGATGGATAAAGCTAAGTTGGTTGCCATTCAAATTCGAATGTGATTTGAATTCGAATCAACAACTATCTTATCCCTATCTATCCACATGGTGTAGACTCAGTCTTGCACATAATAAAAGGAGACTCCTTTAGGGCATGTGAAAATCTAAAAAAAGGAGTGAGAAATAAAATTTCATGAGTCTCCTTCTATGTGGAAAATTCAAAAAAAAATCCTGAGAGAAGAAAGGAAATAGAGAGTGCAGGGTTTGGGTGAGTGTGCAACCCTAGGATTTTAGCTTAGGGTTCGGGAAGGGATTTTGTGAGCTACGAGTGTCATGAGCCCACAAGACTTTTAGAAGAGCCTCCTCTACCTCTCTTCTATCTCTGCTGGTGATTTGGTGCATCTAAGGAGCCCGTGGAGAAAGATCGAAGGAGTTTGGTCGACAATAGCTGTCAAAGGTGTCTGGTGTCGAGCTAGCACTTGGGTAAAGCCAATCGGGACCAAGAGCCTCATGTGGATGATCCATGGAGGCTAGACATTCTATGTGGTTGCATCACGATGAGTGAACCTCCTCGACAGTGATCAGATAGTGGTGTTCGGCTACCCACTTAGGTATCATGTTCTGAACATATAGTTGTAGCAAAATAGTTTTATGGCTAGTAATTGATTATTTAAATTTTAATTGCATATGTATCACATTTGATCCTTTTTAAAGGATTTTTTGATATGATCAATAGCTCTAAAATTAATTAGATTAATTTTTATTTTTACTTCATAATAATTTTTTGAAAAAAAATTTTAAAAGTAGAGCTAGAAATCCTATACTGTATACCTTCAATGGTATCAGAGTCAGGTTATTAAATATGATTTATATGCTTTAAAATTTAAAAATATTTGTATATTAGATATATAATACTTTTGAGTAGTCTAGTAATTGAGCTTGAATGAGCCACCAAGCCATCCTATCATAAAGGATAAGCATGGTTTGAAGGCCATATCCTTCCATTCGATGGGGATCTCTTATGGTGATAAAGATGCCACCGTGAACTCATTCCTGAAGATAAATGATGAAAGAATATTTGAAATGATTTTAATCTAAATGTTAATCATGAACATGTGTTTAGAATATTTGAAATGGTTTTAATCTGAATGTTAATCATGAATATGTGTTTAGATTAGATCTAATATGATTCATGATTTTTTTATGTATTGTACATAAATTTAGATTAATACCTATGACTAGTAGCTGTTTATAAAATGAGCTGACCAATTTTTGAAATGAGTCAATCCATTTACTGAACAGTGCTAAATTGTAAAAGAATCTTTTGAAATTTTAAAGAATATTTTCAAAATGCTGAACCCCAACCCTTAGCACAAAAACTTAATTAAAAATTAAGTATTATGAATTAGAGTCTAGAATTATGAATTAAAGATCCTAAGTCTATGATCATAAAATATTGATTTGGGTTAGATAAATTAGGTCAATTAATTGGATTAGACCTAAGGTTAGTTAGAGAATGGACTAAATTAGAGTAATTGATCAAATCTAACTAAATATTGATTTAGATTAGGTCAAGAACTCTTTAGACTTAATTATAATAGTTGTAGTTGGTCAAGTCCATGCCTTTAATAAGGACCAAATGGACTTTATTCATGGCTACATGGTCGAATCTGAAATTATTAGGTTGGTCAAATTGAAACTAATGAACTAGATGGTGCCTAAGATAAGTTTGGTAGTTCAAATCAGTGATTTTTAATTAGAAGATACTCATACTGATTCGATCTTTGATGAGTTAATGTCATATCTTCCACTTATCTAACTTACCTGGCCATGCTGGTGAATTAGATTTTTATTAGATCACTTAGTGATTTAGGCTCACCCATGTCAATTAGGTAAATCAGTGTGACTGATTTAGGTGCTCCTAATACTAACTTGAATTAGGTCCTTTTGATTTGACTTGGTGAAGTCAGTGGGAGGATCAAAATTGGCTGGTTAATCCTCTCTCTTCTTCTTAAAATGGGTTAATCAGATACTATAAAATTATTAGGTCCTTAAAAAATGATATAGTTATGATCATTGCCTCCCATTAAGTTGAGTGATAAGGGATCCATTAGTTTAATAATCCCAAAGGCCTAGTGCTTATTGCCTAATGGAATTATCATTCATAATATGATGATTTGGTTATCTTTCTATGGTCAGTTTTGATTGACTAAAGTTGGGCCTGATCATTTATTAGTCAGATGCACCAAATATCGTCATGTTAATGATTAGACCTAACTGAACCTTTTTAGTGGAGTTTAAAGCCTACTAATTAGGTTTCTGGGGCAAAATTAAAATTATGAGAAATTATTTAGGCAAATAATTGGTTATGAACCTACTCATAGATGCACATGGGTTGACCAACTAAAGTTGGGCTTATGTGTAGTCTTGGTAGATTCTAATACCTACTAAGGAATTAAGGTAATTTTTTGAATTGAAGGTAGAGGCTACCAATTCATATAAAATAGTGGAAGAACTTTTAGACTAAAGTTCAAATTATTAGAATAAATAATTCATGTACTAATTAGATTTGATTTTTCATTTTGTGCAGCTATGGCCACTACCCTATTGCTCTAGTCATTATTGAACAATGACAAATTGATGGAACCCAACTTCGATAGCTGGTATTGAAAGTTGAAAATCATCCTAGAGCATGAGTAGGTTCTATATATTTTGATAGATCCGGTACCTAAGGAGCCAGCTCCAAATGCTAGAGAGGCGATTTGAGATACTTACCAAAAGTGGCTCAATGACCACACCACCATTTGAAATATTATGCTGGCTGCAATGAATGATGAGTTTAGCCGTAGGTTTGAGAACGTCTAGCTACAAAAGATGCTTCAAATATTGAACGACTCCTTTGGCATGCCTGATGATGTTGAGAGGCATAAGACTAGTTGTGCCATTTTCAACGCTTGAATGAGAGATGGAACATCAGTCATCGATCATGTATTATACATGATTGAGATGATTGAGTTTCGATATTCGATGAATAGAGATCTCAACATATCCCATTATCATGTAGAACTGAACCTAATTGGATCATATAAATAAGGGTTTAGATCTGGATATCATCAAATGGACTAACCTAGTTCAATTGATTTGAATTAGATTCAATTAGGTTCAAGAAAATCATGCTAGCACATGATTAAGCCTAACGTTCTCCTTCTACAATCATTAAAAGTCATCTCGACTGAGCCAAATATGTTTGTGCTCACTCAGGTACCTTTACCTAATCTGATTGGAGCTTGTCCAGGTTAGAAAAGGATTATCTTAATTTATGAGATAAATTGGAGACAACACCTATCATTTTTCATCACCTACCAATTCTTGTCTTTTGACTTTAGTCAAATGTTGACCTTTGACTCTTAGACATCTATCCATGTGTCATGCACCCATAGGAGAGCAGATAGGGGCTTGTCCCCTTGCTTAAAAATGGAAAGGAGGGGCAGATGCCTAGGAAGTGTGCACCAAGGATAGGATGCCTGGAGTCCCATACAGATGGGACTCTAGGTTGCTTCTTGGAATCAACTTAGGTAGGCGCCTAAGACTCAGCTTTGACCAGTCTTGGTGCCACTTAAGGGTGTTGGAGAGGGACTCTCATCTAGTTAGATCAGGTGATATTATTCCACCAATTAGACTTAGATCTGATTGCACGAAGTGACGTGATTGGCTGGGATGATGTGGCACTGCATGGCACAGAAGGGTCTATAAAAACCCTATCTACACCAAGCTTTTGAGAGGATCTCCCATAGCCCATGCCACAAGGCTGCCCCTCACCCTCCTCCATGCCATCTTCAGGTCCCCTCTCTCCTCTCCATGTCCAAGAGGATTTGGGCTCTAGTTTGATGCAATCTAGGCAAGAGAAAGGTGATGAGAAAGGAAGAAGGTAGCACCGCTGCAAGAGACGATTCCAGATCTTCAAAAGGAGTTTTGAAGATCCTCCAAATTAGATCCAGATCTGATATTTGAAAAGGTGATAAAGAAGAAGAAGATCTCTAGATTTAGTCTAAGTGGATACTAGTAGAGGTCAGGCACTTACGTGGCTAGATCTAGAATCTCAGGCAATCAGCAGGATCATCACAGGATAATCTGATTATCCAATAAAAGATATAAAATTAAATCAAATTTAATTTATTTTTATTTTATTTTATTAGATCTATAAAATTAGATTTGAAATATCTCAAATCTAAATTAGAATCAAAAAAGAAATTTTTGAAATATCTCTCTTGATCCAATCATGATCTGAACGAACCTGACCTGAAAAATTAGGATTTTCTCTTCAACTGATATCAGAACTAGATTCTCATAAATATTTAGCTCTTAATTAATATTATTTTTTAATTTAATAATTAAATAATTTTAGATATTCACAATGAGATATGATGATTAATTAAAAAATTAAAATTAATAATTTAGATCTAAGTTTTATAAGATGCTGACTAGTTGAAAATACGAATTAAAATTTCCTTAATACATAGTTTTGCATGACCATAATTTAAATTAGATTAAGTTATATAATTTTACAGATTACATTTATTACTATTTTTTAATATTTAATTATATAATATAATATCTAAAAAATAAAAATAAAATTATTTAATTTTTGATTCATATGAGATATGATGAATGCATGTTTAGACTAGTTTGCAGAATAGTTCTAACATAATTAAATCTAGAATAAAATTTATTTTTGATGTGATTCAATTTAAAATTTGATTTTAGATCAATTATGAAGATAATTTAGATCTAAATATGCATGGTATGATACATGAGAATGTATGCAAAAATATATTTAATAGTTAGATAATTTTTATATTATGAGATATATGATGTAGATCGTAACTAATTTGTAGTCTATATTTCTGATAAGGCATTTCTTGGCTGTCCGATCATAAGAATAAAGTAAGGGTTTAAATATCTTTCTCCCTTCCATCGAATGGGATGTTTCTTTATGAATGTGTAGGGATGCTGGCAGACGTTTGTTCCTTAATAAAAATCAAGAACTTATTTTTTGCAAAATCCTAGATCCCTAAAATCCTAGGATTTTATTTACAATGTTTTTGTTTTGTGAACCCTAAAACTTAATTAAGAATTAAGATTATGAAACATATGTTAGGTATAAAATTGAAGAATTTAAGATCTAAAGACATATTTCATGAAAATTGGGTTCAGGCTTTGGGTTAGCTCGATTAGGTCTAAGCGGTTGATCACGAAATCAAAAGAGTTGGTTAGATGGGATCAATAGTGCTTAAATTGATTAGCCTAATAGGATTAAAGTCCTGGGTCAAGATCGAGTCACGTGAGTGATTTGATGCAAGCTAAGACCTAATTAGGCTTAAACATGGTTAGAGTCTGGATTATTAGGCTTAACCCGAATTAATTCTAGCTAATAATTTGGTGTCTAAGATAAGTTTGGCAGATTACGATCGTATTAATTTTTTAATTTGAGAAGCTACTCAACTCGCATGCATTCTTAATTCAGTTATGGGCATATCCCTTCCATCGATCTCACTTACCTGGCTCATATTTATTGGCTCAGTCTTGAATCTGAGGTGGTTATAGATCCAGCTAACCTATGCCACTAGGTTAGTCATGAATGGTTATGACTATATCAAGTCTAGTTTAATGAGACCTAAATTAACATCTCCCTAAGAAAAAGATTAGTTCTAAGGTCTTCCAACCATTGATAGAATGGGCGGGCCCTTCTCGGGGTGATTGTTCTCAGTTGGTTACAGTGGTTCAGTGGCACTGAAAAAAGATGGTAACCATATCTACTAGGCATTGGATGCTACGGGCGAGGATGGATTGAGCCTCAATATTTCGATATGATAAGAGACTCAATTAGAAATCAATCTTATGCAAAATGGTGGGTCTGACTTAACTAAGGAATGGATTATATTCTGGATATGGTGAATTCATGAATTAGAAGACCAAGTGTGGGATCATCATGATTAGAAAAATTTATGAAAAGAGTTTGTTCACTCATTGGCTAACCCATCACCAATAATTGTTTAATGGGGTGAGGTGATGAGTCAGTTTGGTGGGACTGCATATCCACATAAAAATCATTAATCGTGAAGATTTTTGCATCTCTACAAAGGGAGTGTAGGGATCCAGAACAATAGTGGGAGTAATTTATTTATCAAATAAAACTCCTAAACAAATTGGTCCAAGTTTTAAAATTACAATATCTAATCAAAAACTTTGACTCTCCTAATAGGGAAAAATGTCTCATCCTAATCCACTGGCACGTATCCTGGACACCCCATAGACTGATCGGTTTCAAATTATAAAATAGCTCTGAAACTTCCAAAAATTAATTTTGGGATTTTGAGAAGTTTAATCATATATTGGATCAGGATCCTCCACCTTAACCTAGCTCTTCATCAACACATGATAGAAAGCTCTCATGAACAAGTAGATGGAACGAAGATAACAAAGGCTAGATACTAACGATGTTGGGTCCTCCATATCTGTTTTATGGAGTGTCTTTGTTCTAGTTCCGAACGGATGTTAAAGATATCAGTGACTGTCCTTTCTCTTTTCAAAATGTTGGCTCACCTACTTCAGGTTAGATGTTTGTGTGAACAGAGGTCCGCGCAGCAGTATCAAATCACTAAATAACTATCAAGACTAAAAGCATAATGGACAGTCAGTCCAAGATCAATTGTCTGATAATGATCAAGACTTGGAAAAGCTGGAGAAATTTAGAGTGAAATTAGACTAAATCTGCAAAAATGATATAATTCTGCAATCCTGACTGATTCATATGGGCTGTTATTATGAACTATCATATGCAAATAAACTTTAAAATTCCCCTGACCAAAACTTATGAACATGCTGTTACGGCTGAGCTT